>VXBL01003209.1:63174-84160 GCA_013400195.1 Aramus guarauna
TTTTTTAAGATTTGGGTTTATTTCTCTTTACTCTACTCTGATTTGATTGGTAATAAATTAATTTGCCCAGGTTGAGTTTGTTTTGCCCATGACAGTAACTGGTGAGTGATCTCTCCCCGTCCTTGTCTCGACCCAGGAGCCTTTCGTTACATTTTCTGTCCCCTGCCCAGCTGAGGAGGGCAGTGATAGAGCGGCTTTGAGAGGCACCTGGCCTCCAGCCGGGGTCAACCCACCACAACAGTAAGGATGTCAAATACTTCAAGTAGACCTCTTTTCCTTTTTCTTCTGATTCTCAGTGACTTCTGCACCCAAACTTTGTGTTGTATCGCCCTTTAAATCTCATCAGATTGCCAATTTATGGTATATGTTGTTTGCAAATCTGGTATTAACTCTGCCTTCAGGAACAGAATCACGAAAAGAAAGAATGTAATGATCTAGTTCTATATTAGTATTTGTGGGCTTTGCCACTGGAAGATGGGGTTAAAGAAACAGAAAACGACTGATGTTCAGTGTCTCATTTAAAGCTACATGTCACTTAAAGCATACCATGCTTTCTCATGCCAAGCCTTTGTCTCTGCTACAATTATCTCCATAAATTGCCCACATTGGTATTTGTCACTTGGGCAGACAATTCAAATGTGATACCAGAAATGCAGCAGTAGATGGCATAATTACACTGTGATCTAGTGGAAATTTCAGCTCCACTCTTCTCTTTTATCTAAATCATTCAGACCAATTTTATTTTTTATTTTTTTTTAAAATGCTCTATACCAAACATATTCTGCTCTTAAATAGCAACAGTGAGAATCGAGCTGGAACTGTGTTTAAATTCCCTTCTTGCAATCACAAGCAGTAAGTTTTGGAAAGGAAACCCATCGTATTCTTATGTAGATGTGTAGATAATGTAGTTAACATTACTAACCCTTGCTTTATGATCATTGTGTTCCACACAGATTTTAAGACATGGTTGATTGGACATCATAGTTTTGGTGGTTTTTTAAGGAATCATAATTACATTTAGAACTAACTGTATATCAGAATTTTTCCCTTTATCTTCACAGCTATTATAGGTTTTCAGAAATTTCATCTGAAGTTATTTTAAATTATAGTAAAAGCCCTCTGTGCATTTCAGACTATGATCTCAAAGTGATAAGTGGATACTAAAGCATGTCATTGTGAAAAAATGACACCATAAACAATGTAATATAACAGTTTCAGAACCACAGGCAGCAGTGGAACTAAGCTTCCACTACCAGTAGGGGTTAGCAGTACCTTAAAGAAAACTGAACTGCATGGTGCTTGTTTCCTTTGCACTTAAGATGCATGCTGTCTTGCAAAATACTTTGATCTTTCTAGAGTGCACAATAAACTCTCTGGTAGACATCAGCATTATCTTGCTCATACGATCCTCATTCACTGAACTGTGCTGCAGACTCTCAGAAGGAATCAAAACAAGTAAAGAAAGAAATCCTGAAAAAGCTGTAGCATCAGAGTAGCCATATCCTTAACACGTGACATAGCACCTGAAGACAGCAGTGCCACACAGGCAACACTAGCCCCTCTTAGAATCCCAGATGCCCTCCTTGGGATCACCATGTCTCCCCTTTATTCAGCTATCTTTAATGCTGCTATTCCTCATTTAGACAAATAACTCTCAGATAGAGAGATAACATCTAGAAACTTTTCTATAATTTATGCATAAGTTTTAGAGACTGTGGGCCATATGACATTCTTATAGGCAGCTTAAGCACAGAGAAACATCGCCATCCCCTCCCTGTTTCATCATCTCTTTCCTAACTCTTGCAGACAAACACAATCTCTTTCTAAACTGCACTCCGAACTTGGTTTATTCTCCTGAACTTGAGCTATTCTCCTGGTCATACATTGGGTATGCACACTTTTCCTATACCAGAAGAGCCTTGTGCAGTCTTCAACGGGTTCTTCCATCATCTAGATCCTTCAACAGCACCCTTGAACAAAACTACTGACGAAGTAGGAAAAGGCTGGATACCATTACTTAAGACTTTACCAGGGAGGACTCATGACTTGAAAAAAGAAACCACTCTGCTGTTTCTATAAATCTGTTAAGGTTTTTTGTTTATATCGGTTTTGAATACAAGCAAAGAGGTTCAGGCAGACAAGTTTTGTCTCCCTTGTGCACTGCAGTAACCTTAATCACACAATCAAATTTCTTTCTACAAGACAATTATCTGAGTGATTCAGTGTCCAGGATACTGATGCTCACTGAATAGAGGGTACTCAGCATTTTCATGCTGTTCTTATTACTCACTGTGCAGCCTTACAATCTAGTACATATTTCACACTTTATCCTGAATACCCTCCTACTAATTTCTGTGGGAAAACAAAGTGTTTGTCAGCCATCACATTGTCCTAGTGTTCCCTTCCAACCACTCCATAAGGTAAAGACGCATTATGATTCCTTTGCTTTAACCAGTGATAAATCAAAGCAGAGAAGTCAAAGTTAACATTAGGATGGCAATTTTTTCAAATCAGTACCGTATGATGCTTAAGGTTTTCAGAACAGTTTCTATTCGCTAAAGTTTACATGTGAAATCTCAGCATATCTGTGAACTCAGAAACTCAGGGGACATGTAGCATGAAATTAATGTGGGTTTTGGCTTCGGGTGCTGCATTTGAGTTTGTTTAGTGTTTGTTTGGCTTGTTTGTAGAAGTTTCAGTGACCTACTAAGATTCCAGTAAGACTTTGTGCAAGGGGAATTAAATTCTCAAGGATAAGTTTTACCTGCCTTAGTTTTAAGACCTTTCTCCTCTACATCAGTCATTAAGTGTTTCTGGCTACATATCATTCAATCTCCACAAACCTCTGAAAGTTTCAACTTTATACCCAAAGTGTTTATTATTTCCTCATCAACATTGTTACTGTTCAGCGTACACTGCAAGTGAACTGGCTGTTCAAAATTCTGTGACTTACTGTCCTCGTTTACTTATACATGAAGATGTAGTATGTCTCTTGCTGGAAGCTACAAATCAACATTTTAGACTGCTTGGGAATAGTCCAACTATCCCTAAACTTTATAGCACAAGCCTCTATGTTGCACATTAGAAACTATGAAGAGTTCCCCTGCATTTCTCTCCCAGGCCAAAACAATTCAAATGCATATAACCAAACCTACTAAATTCATCAATAATACTAGAACAACTTGAAATGTCTTGCAACATGCCTTGACTTGAGGGCATAATCACAGAGAACAGTATAACTGCTCCCAGAGGGAAGTATTTCAATGTGAGATGATGGCAAGGGATTCTTCAGACCTTGCAGATTCTATTCTCATGCTCAAGTCAAATCAAGTTGCATCTTGAGGGGATTTAATTTAGTTTCTAAACAAAACAAGCTGGTTTGGGGATAATGTTTAGCAATAGAAATTTGTTGTGTAATTCTTTCTCTCCTTTCTCACCTTCCCCTGCAGTACATCCTGGAACCCCAATGAAGCTTCCAAAATAGAACAAATATTCATCATTAAGCTCTCTTCTGCCAGTTACTTCTCCTTTGCAAGTAATGGCAACTTGACAAGTTTCAGTTCACACGTAACAACTCCATTGCTGGTGGGGTTTTTTTGTTGTTGTTGGTTGGTTTTGGTTTGGTTTGTTTGCTTTTTAAGAACTGAAGCCATCTAGATCCTTTTAGCTTTTGTATTCTTATTTCTGTCACTGCCCTGGCTGTTCATCTTTGCTGCAGAAAGATGTTCTCAGGCTCTGTGTCTCTGAAAGAATTCACAGGCTTTTACATATTTATCTAGTAAGAGGCGTTCTCTTGCCCACTGTCTTTTCATGTAACATCTGTCCCAATTCCCTGTTCGCCCATAGAAGTCAGATCCTGCTTGCCTCACAGGACATACAATTGTTCTCTGGAACCAAATATACTTTCCTTTTGTGTCAATGGCTTCCCTCAGTATTATTAAGACTCATGTTCTGTCAGGACACTAAACAGTGTACAGCTGATATTAAAAAAAACCAAAACCAACCAACCACACCATTTACTCTAGATTGACAGCTTAATACATTATACACTACTCTAAATTTTGCTGGAGGAATGTCTGTTACACTTAAAAAGAAAGATTATGACTGTGGTATTGTAGTTCATGATCTTTATCCATACTGGGCAAACTCTCCCGAGGTTTGCAAATGAAAATACTGATGTAAGCTTTTTCCACTCTATAGGTAAAGATGTTTCTCTCCTTCTATTAATTGTAAAGGACCATATGTTTCTTTCTGGACAACACCTTGGATCTCCATATGCTCATATGCTACAGTTTCTTTCACTGTAGTATGCCAAATTCTCAAGTTATCTCTATTGTTTCAGGCACTATTTACACTCATAAATGGACCAAATCCACTACCTGCCAAGTTCTGGCTGCTTTGTCAAGCATCCATTGTTTTTCAGAGTTTATATTCAGTATCCAATCTTTCATTGAATGCATCTTGCAAAAGAGTAGAAAGCAGCTGCTTGACCACTTCAGTCTTGCTACAGCTCCCTCTGCTCAGTAAAATCATCTCTCCTACAAGATTAATTTTTGCAAAGAACACTGAATTCTTCAAGTTCCTATGTTTACATCTAGAGCTGACTCCACAGAACAGATCCTTTGATGTAACTGAATGTCATTATATGTAGGAAGCCCCTCAGATATGCTGTGTCACAACGGCAACTGCTTCCTGGAAACCTCCATTATCACTCATTGCCTATTTGTATGGTCAAGCATGGTTGAATTTCTCTCAAATTATCTTGTCCTTTTAATTGTTCCACCCAGAAGTATGTTAGCAGACTGCCACATGTGGTATGGAGTAATTACGCAGAAATAAGATGGTATCTGCAGAATTTTGATTCCATACACTTGTAAACTACAAAAAGCAAACTTTCGCACCACCCATTTCTCAGGTGTCTGTCATCTGCAGCTGTCCTGAAGGAAGTAGTTCAGGAATCTGCCTGCAACCACTCAAGAAAGTACACAAGCCACTCCTGAAGGGGGCAATGCCTCACTAGAAAGCAAGATAGAAGAGTTACTCCTATTCAATGTCTTTCATTTTTCAGTTCCTGCTAACTGAGTATTGTGCTACTCAATAAAGAGACTACCAAGCATGCTGTGAACACAGAAAGATCTTTTCTGGACAAAATTAACAGCTGCCTCAAGTTTTGTGGCACCTGTAATTTTAAAAGAGCTTGAATTTCATGCAAGATTAATTGAACTGGTGCTTCACAAATGCAAGTGAATATGACTCCTGTGTATTTTTGCAACAAACTGTAGTTCTCCAGATTTTGAACCTGATTTTTAATCTTCAATTTCATGCAATATATTTGGACTCCCTTCCAACAAACTAGTACAAAATAAAAGTTTTACGATCACTTTATTGAACAAAGAGTACATTGTTACAGTACTAATCTGTAAATTTTGTTTGAAAAACAGACACTGCACAGAAAATAAAAACATAACATAACATAATGCAGATGCAAGTCATTGTCAGATAAATTCAAAGCCACTGTGATTTAATATGGTTATTATTACAATTAAATTATGATTACAAAGTAGTAAGTTTCAATACAGCATTAGACTTGCTCATGAAGAATCAGCTAGACTGTCAGAAAAAACTTCAGGATTGTGGCAAAAACCATATGGATATTTCTCTGTGTGTCAAAGGTCCAAAATGAAAAAAAATCACAAATGGGGTTCTCCTCTAAGGAGGTTTTAATTTTAAAGTTTTATAAGACATAACTGATTCTTGGCTTGCTTTCTGAATTTCAAATATCAAATTAAACCATAGGAACCCAGGCAAAGAAATGAGGGGCAGGTGTTGCATATCTTCCACTTGTATTGTTTGCAAAATGCACTTGGAGTTTTACTTCCAGTTGCTCCTACGTAGCAGCCAAGGGGAGACTAAAATCTGGGAGCAAAACCTGAATACAGGGACTGCCCAGGAAAGAAGGGGTGCTACTGAAATCACAGAGCCCTTGTTAGGCTAGGAACTGGACACCTTGCACACCAGGGCTGGGGCTTACGATCTTTTCATGGTTGTCTGTGCTGGCAGTAGCCTCTGCTCCGGCCATGTCAGGGCCACCACACACCCAAACCCCAGCCACCCGCCACTGCCTGACTTACACCTGCAGCCCAAATCCCAGTGTCCTGGGAAGACTCCACTTCTCTTGGATGCTTGATTGTGAATGTAAGCAGGAGGTCGATACGCGGTATTCCACACTGTCCCACTCTAAGCAACAGTAAGCAACAGGTAAGCCTGAGTTTAGCTGCAAGCTAACTGACAGAAGTAACGTTTTGCAACTGCACATTTCCTTTTTCTACCTGATTCTTCAGAAATTTGGAATTTGGACATTGACGACAGTCAAGGTGTTGTGGTCAACAGCACCAGCATACAGGATTTACATAAAACATAAACACACACAAGATATTCCAGATTCACCACCATGCACACATTTGTGGACCCTCCAAGTACCAGCACGGACCCTCCTGTCCTCTCGGTATCCATCAATGCATGTATCTGCAAGAACTACACACAAGAGGTTAAAACTGCTGGGGTCCGCTTATCTCTTGTGCGAACATTGGGGATGGACATCCACAAGGTCGGCATGAGAAGCAGCTGAAGGACGGTCTTGCTTTGGCTAAAGAATGTGGAATAAACAGATTAACAGTTTCTGCACAAAATCTTGAAGGCCACAGTGCCCAGAGTGAGTCCTTTTGCTTAAGTATCCATGAAATGAATACTAAAGTTGACACCCCTAAGTATGATAACAAACTAAAAGAAGTACATGCTAAACATATACGGCTATAGTACTCGACCCTCCGTGCAAATGATGTTAATTGTCACCCCAGGGAGAGGAACAGCTAAGGCTGGGGTATAAAGGATATTGAGGAGAGCACCCCCCCAGGGGGGGAGCAGAGAAGAGACTGAAGACCCCAAAAAGGCAGTTGACAGGCTGTGCTCCTTCTCGTCCACCCCAGAGAGGGACCCCTTCTTGGTAAGCATTGTGCCTTCACCTTTTGGTGAAGAACACCCAGGACAGCATTTGGCTGGCACTATCATATATTAGCACTACTGCAGTAAGTGCATTTATCAAGGGCAATTCTGAACTCTTTATATCTGTCGCCTTAATAAATTACCTCTCTGTTTCAACTTTGTGAAACTGTCTCAGTGAAAGTCCTTTAGGGGACCCTCACAGGCAAACATTGATTCTGGTAAGTGGCTACACATATAATCCCTCAGACTTAAACTGTTTATCAAGACTGGGACTAAGATGAGACCTAGTCGCACCTAGGCTCCTCTCTGAGACGGAGTTTAGAAAGCAAGGGGGTCCTTTCTGAACCTCGTGACTCATCAGGAGGGCCTCCCTCAGCCACGCATCAGATTCTCACCATTTTACGCAACAGTATCTCGGCCCTCTTTTAACCCTGCGGCACCTGGGGTGTAAGGTGGGGTGCCTGGTACCATTGGAGGATCAGGATCTGCAGGTAGGACTTGTGCAGTAGCACCAGGTACTAAGCTTGA
The DNA here is from genome assembly GCA_013400195.1 of Aramus guarauna. NCBI lineage: Eukaryota > Metazoa > Chordata > Aves > Gruiformes > Aramidae > Aramus > Aramus guarauna. The sequence continues at coordinate 70,705 of VXBL01003209.1, forward strand.
CCCATTTTCCCAACCAGTTTTCTACTTTTCTCAGTAAGGCAGTACACAGCTAAGGTTTGTGCATGGCAAAGGAACAGGAGAGGTTTGGGCACTGCCAAGAAGACAGCTCTGACTCGATCCCCTCAACGTGAAAAGCTGTCAGAGCCTACTCTCATTCAGCTTCTGGGCCCTTATAAAACTGAGGGAGCAGAAAGCTAAGGCTTGTACCTGGCACAGGGACAGAAGGACAGGGTCGGAAAAGGGCTAGCAGGGAAGGTTTGAGTGTCCCTGAGAAGACAGAGTTTCAGTTTTATCTCCTGAAAACCTGGACCCAAACAGAAGATGACTCGTCATCACCCATGGAGATGTGAACTTGGCACACAGGGGGGTTTCCTGAGGCAGGGAANCTTCCTCTGTGTCTGATAGAGCCAATACCAGCCAGCTACAAGATGGACCTGCCGCTGGCCAAGGCTGAGCCCATCAGCACCTCTGGGATAACATACTTAAGAAGCTAAAAAAAACAGTTAGGGAGAGCTTTTGCAGCTGGAGAGAGGAGTGAGAAGATGTAAGAAACTCTGCAGACACCAAGGTCAGTGCAGAACGAGGGGGAGGCGGTGTTCCCATTCCAAAATGGCTATAAGACAACACTGTTCTGTTTCATATCTTATCACCAAGGGTAACTTCACCCCCTTACAGGGAGTCCTCCTGTCTCTTGCATCCCTGCTTCCAGCCAGTTTGATCCCTTCTTGCAGTTGGGTGGTCTTGCCCTCCATGCCAGATCATTCCTCAGCTGCAAATTACCACTGCTGACTAGTTACAATTTGAATTTTCCCTTCACATTTCCACTTTTTCAAACTGAAACAGTTCATTATTATCTTCTGTCGTTTTTGCTGCATGCAGGCACCAGATGAGTGTTTCATAGAGTCTAACTGGGGAGCCCTAGGCATGGTAGAGCAGGTCCATCCTTGACTGGATAGCCAGAAGGTGCAATGTTTATTAATTTCCTAAGTGCCATTAGTATGACAATATAAACAATCTCCTGTCATTGTAGGTACTCACATGTTCTCAATCAAGACTTGAGGAGTGACAGTAAATCAGCCTAATGGTATTCCTTTTTCTCGTTTGAGCATCCCTATTCTGCCCAATCCCTAGCAAGTAGAAAATGACTGGTGCTTTAGCTGTTATGAGGCCCTTGAAGAGCTGGAAGGCATCCTCCTTTGGATTTGTCTGTCACCAAGTGAGGGTAAATTTGTTTTAAGCTTTGTCCTTGGCTGTTTTCGATGGCTACCCAAATCTGATTGACCTGGTCTTGAGTAGTTAATCAAAGAAGGCAAAACAAAGCGGGGCTAACTTCATGTGATACTTTTTTGGTAGTTAGGAATTGAGACCAGTGTGACACATTGCACTGAAAACAACTGAATGAGGGAGGGCACCCTGTGAATCCATCTGCCCTGTGGACACCCTCTCTTTCTCCAGGAGACCTCTGCACCATGTGTGATACTGGACATTCTGATGTATGGAGCAAGTTTTGATGCCAGCAACAATTCCTGTGTAAATGTTAACAAAGCTTATTTTCTCTCTTGCCTTTTCTTCAATACAATCTAAATATACATAGAAGTTCTGCTAGTTCCTTTCCACACCCCAGGGTATATTCTTGTGTATCCGTGGAGTTTGTGCACCCTGCATTGGAGCCCACAGGCCAAAAGAACTTAATTGAGGCACAATCTGCATGTCCTTTGCAGCAGACCACTTTACAAGGTCAGAGGTCTTCAATAGGTGTTTCCACCTATGAACCTTACTAGAACTACTGTTTCTACCTTGGTTTGCTTCCACATAACTATGCAAAGCAGAAAAGCTCTCCAAGTCTACTGAAGATCTCCCAGTCCTTCTTTCTCTCACTCCATTCATTCTCCCAGTCTGTCTTGATACTGGGGATTGCCCAGACCCATGCGTAGAACCTTGCACTTGGCCTTGTTGAACTTCATGAGGTTCACATATGCCCACTCCTCAAGCCCTATCCCTCTGGATAGCATCCCTTCCCTCTAGTGAATTAATTGCATCACTCAGCTTGGTGTCATCCGCAAGTGTGCTGAGGGAGCACTCAGTACCACTATGTTGTTGATGAAGTTATTAAATAGTATTGGTGCCAGCAGGGACCTCTGAGGGGCACCACTCATTAATGGGTTCCACTTGCACATTGTGCCATTGACTATAACTGCTTGGAGGCAGCGATCCAGCCAAACTCTCATCCATCTAACAGACCATCCATCAAATCTCTCTCTCCAATTTAGCAGTATGAATGTTGTAGGGTGCGTATATCAAAGTGTAGGTAGATGTCATCTGCAGTTCTTCCCTGGTCCACTGATGCAGTCACTCCATTGTAGAAGGCTACGAGATGAGTAAGGCACGATGTACCTCTGGTTGAGGGTGTTTTGGCTGTCTCTGATCATCTCCCTGCCTTCCATATGTTTCAACATGTCTTCCAGGAGGATGTGTTCCATGATCTTAGCGAGCATGGAGGTGAGGCTGAGTAGCTGGTAGTTCTCAAGGTCCTTCTTTTTACTCTTTTTACAAACAGGCACAATGTTTCTCTTTTTGCAGTCACTGCAGACTCTGCCTGACCACTGTGACTTTGAAAATCTGATAGAGAGTGCCTCGTCAAATACATCAGCCAACTCCCTCAGGACTCTAGGCTGCATCTCATTTGGTCCCATGAACGTAGGTCGCATGTTCCTCAGGCAGTCTTGAACCAGGTCTTCTCCTACACTAGGAATGCCTTGATTCCCCCAGTCCCTGCCTTGAGGTTGAGAGGCTTGAAATATGTAGGAAGAGAGATTACCATTGAAAACAGAGGCAAAAAAAAAAAAAAAATTTGTTGAGTAGCCCAGCCTTCTCCATGTTCCCAGTTCTCTTGAGTGGCAGGGTGGCAGTTACACTTTCTTGTCTGGCCAATGTACCTACAAAGCTCTTCTTCTTTCTGCTTTCTTCTCCTTCCTTTCCAAATTCAGCTCTAAGTCTTCCTTAGCTTTCCTGATCCCATCCCTACATATCTGGGCAGTGTCTGCACTTTTTTCTCAGGATATTCATGTCTGGTTCCACTGCCTGTGCATTTCCTTCTCCCACTTGAGTTTGACCAGCAGGACCTTCATGAGCTGTGCTGGTCTCCTGCCTTCTTTGCCCCATTTCTTATATGTGGGAATCAAGAGCTCTTGCACTCTAAGAAACACCGACCTTCAAGAGCTGCCAGCTCTGTTTAGCTCCTCTGTCCCTGAGGGCAGTTTCCCAGGGGGTCCCATCCATTCATTCCTTAAACAACGAAAGTTTGCTCCCCTCAAATTCAGCCTCCTGACTCTACTGTTCACCCAGCCCATATCCCTCAAGCTTGTGAATTCCACCAGGGCGTGATCACTGCAACCCAGGCTGCCACCAGTCTTGACATCTCTAGTTTGTTCTTCTGTATTGGTGAGCAAGATGTCCAGTAATGCTTCTCTGCTGGTAAGGCTGTCTATCATGTGGATCCCTGAGGCACTCCAAGAGTCTCCTGGACTGCTTAGAGCCTGCTGTGTCACTTTTGCAGCAGATGTCAGGGTGACTGAAGTCCCCCAGCAGGATCAGAGCCTGCAAGCCTGCTATGTGGCTTCTGCAGCAGATGTCAGGGTGACTGAAGTCCCTTAGCAAGATCAGAGCCTGCAAGCGTGATGTTTCCTGTAGCTGAAGTAAGAATGCTTCATCAACAAACTCCCTTGATCAGGCGGCCTGTGGTAAACACCAGCCATGAGGTTTCCTTTGTTGGCATGGTCTCTATTTTTCCCCCCTAAAGTCTCAGCCTGTCCATCACTTTTTTTCAAAGTCAGCTCTGTGCAGTCAATCCATTTTTTTGACATAGAAGGCAACATCCCCAGCCCTCCTTCACTGCCTGTCCCTTCTGAACAGTTTATAGCCACTGATTGCAGCACTCCATTTGTGCCATTCATCCCACCCCATTTCGTGATTTCGATTACATCATAGCTTTGCAGCTGCACAACTTCCAGCTCCTCCTATTTTTTATCCATGCTCTGTGCATTGGTATAGAGGCATTTCAGTTGGGCTCCTGACTGTGTGTCACTTTTTTCAGAGGAACACACCTCAATTCCTCTGAGGCATTTCACAGGTGTTTCCCTGATGGTTTCTAGTACATCGACTGGCTCTTCTCTGTCGGTCAAAAGTCCATCCTCTTCCCCTGCTAAATACAGTTTAAAGGTCTCTGTATAAACCTGCCCTCCTTGTTGGCAAATACCATGTTGCTCCACTCGGTCAGGTGACTTCTATCAGCTTGCAACAGACCCAGACTCTCAAAGGTAGATCCATGATCATAGAAGACAAAGCCTTGAGTATGGCACCAGCCCCACATCTGCAGGGTTCACCAGGCTTGGCAGCCTTTCAGTGACATCATGAAGACAAGCTCTCTGGACAGCAGCCGACTTCTCTAGAGAAGTTGTTTGGACAGCAAATGGGTGCTTCACTTCGCGCAGTAAGGTTTCTTCAGTACATGATAACTTGACATGCTTTTCTGGTGACACTGTTTCTAATGCAAGTATGTGGTTGGATCAGCTCAGCATGGTGCGCTTCTTATTGATCCTGTCCATCACTCACATGCTTCTCAATGTCCCCGAGTATTGTATCTGTTACATAGGGGCACTTCAGGAAGGAGCACATGTCTTCTGTCAATCCTGAGCAGAAACAAGGGTCCACTCTCCCTCTTCTTGTGGGTTACTTCAATCAGTCTTACCTTCCCCTTTTGCAGCCTTAAGGGCTCAGCTTGAAACCTGCTGCTCACACACACAATCAAGCTTGTAGATCAATCAGTTCCACTTAGTTTTTGATAGACAACATCTCAACTCAGCCTGGGATTCCCCTGTAAAAACAGGACATGGAAGGAGGGTAACAAGGGAAAGAGAATCACTTGCTGACAGTACTCTTTCCTGTGACTCCTACGGCAGGGACTTATGCCACATCCAAGCACCTACTGGTCACTCACCGCTGGGCTGTAATGTGTCCTTTCCAGCGTGCCATAAAAACGTCTTCATTCATGATGGAGACTCACCAAGACTTAGGCATGACTGATGTGTAGGTTGACCGTGGCTAGCCACCAGGTGCCCACTCAGCCACTCTATCTTTCCCTCTCCATTCTTTTCTTCTGTAACTGGTATTTTTTTTTAATCATCTTTCTTTGCTGTGGCTGCAATAAGGATCATGATCTAGTTGCACTGAAAACACTGATGTCTGGCACACTTAAGTATTTGACTTCCACTTATAATGCTATTGTAAATTCAACAAAATTATGAAAAATGAGTTGGATACTGACAGCATACTTTGGGTTAGTCAAACAGGTTCCCAGCTGGGCACCTGCACTAGCAGAGTTTGGGCTGCAGGTGCAAGTCAGGCAGTGAGGAGCAGCTGGGATTTGAGCGTGCAGTGTCCCTGGCATGGCCAGAGCAGAGGCTGCTGCCAGCATGGACAACCCTGGGAAACCATGGAAGGCCGGGCACCCCCAGGGGCCTCCCAAGCTGCTGTGCCTGGCTGCAGGAGTGCAAAGGCAGGAAGCCCCAGCCATGGTGTGCAAGGTGTCCAGTTGTGTAGCAGAGGTACGCCGTGGCTTGGCTTGGTGCAGGTGCAGCAGCAGCAGCCTGCTGGAGCAGGCAGGGATCATCTCTCTTGAAGCGGGCATTGTAGTGGAAGTTGTCGTCGCTGTGACACCTGTGCCACATGGCAGTGACATCACAGCCTGGTGCCCATGCCCTGCCATGCTGCAGCAGCAAGAGAAGGTGCTGCTGAATAGCAGTTGTTGCTTGTCATTTCCAGAGCTGCAGGTGTTTGGATTTGAGATCTGAGCAGTCAATCCAACTGTCTTGAAATGTTCCAGGCAATGCCAGGGCAGTGCTGTGTCCCGTTGGCTGTAGGGGCTGATGGCCAGGGAAGAAGATGGAAGGCTGCAGTACTAGGCATCAGAGTGCCCCATTGTGGAGGTTATCCAGTTGGGCGCCTCTCCCACCCACAGAAACGTCCTTGGCCTCTTTGCTGTAGTGGTGGCTTTGGAGGTCCCAGTTGAGAGCCTGCTTGAGCAAGAGTTGTGATGGGCAGAGTTGGGGCTGCAGCCAGCACCCGGCCTGCTGGGTTTGTGTAGTGGCTTCTCCTCTGGACGTTGAGTGGCCTTGGCCATGGGGTGCCTTCTGGCCTCCTGCATTTCCCTCTGGGACCTCCAGCTATGTGTGGGAATGCGTTTCCCAAGCACTGACCCCATGAATGGTTGCATGGGGTACCTCAGCCCAGCCTTGGGAGGATGTCCCAGCCCAGGTTTGCTGCCCAGAGGTGGCCCCTGAGCACTCCTGTTCCAGGATGGTTACAAGACAACGCTGAGGCTGTTTCTTATCACCAAGGGAAACTTCACTTCCTTACAGGGAGTCTTTCTGTCTCTGGCATGCATCCTTCCAGCCAGTTTGACCCCTTGTAGTTGACCCTTCTTGCCCTCCAAGCCTGAGCAGTTAGAATTTCAATTTCCCCTTCATATTCCCTCCCTTCATGAGCAGTTATTGCCCACACACATTCACCACTGCAAGCCTTTCAAATTCCTCCTTATGTTTCTTGATCTCAATTTCCATTTCTAAAAACATTTGCTTTGCCTCAAGTAGTTTTATTCCTTTTGTTCCCTTATTCATGTTTTTATAGGTTAATTTGAGACACCTTCAGAAAATGATCTCTTCCTCTTAAAGGTCTAGAGTATGATAGAAAGGCCATAGACACCCAGCCCATGACTTGTGGGACCCCGGGACTGATCACCATGTGGCCTTGCTGTCCCATCATCCATTCCTGCCCTTAGGTTTTATAAACATTTATAGTCATTAGTGCAGCACTTTTTTTTCTGTCTTATCCTCTAACATATTCAGCATTTTTGTTCTGGCCTCTGCTTGCTGTTTGCTGTGCTCTACATTTTTACATACCAATTGGCTACAACATGAAATCAAATGAACTAATACATGCACAAACACTAAAGTTAGTAAATACAACAAATTGTACCTCAATATTGTCTTAGGTAGTTTTTTCTAACCATCCTTTCCAGTCTGGGAGCCATTCCCACTAGTCAAAAAGATTTTTCGCCAGGTGTTTCATGCAGTATCTGAACGTTAACTCAAATTTTATGTTTGTCCATATCTATTGTCTGATCTTGGTCTGTATCTGTGCAGCAAGTGGCATTAACCAGTATCCAAGTACCTTCCTTGAGTGACAATCACATAATCAAATGCCATTCTGTTTTGCAGGGCTAAGATGCCTGTTGTACCTCTTACTGTAAGGCTGAAATAGCATTACCCATCTATTCCATTACAGCAGATATACTTACAACAGCCCTTTGTAATTCTAATACAGACTAGTGGAAGCCAGTTTTCCAAATAACAAGTACTTTGCACGGAGTATTTTATGTTTTGTTTGGTATCCTGAGCTAAGTTGTATCTGTCCTTTTGGGAGAGGTCTGGTTGTACTAAAAGGCCAAGAAAAAAACCCCAACACATTAATGTACGAGTGCGAGTCCAATGAACAGATACTACCTTACAGGCCCTATACTCACATACCCCTCATAATCTTTCATTCCTTAAGTTCTAACCACATAACAATTCCTACAGGTTAATATATGACCAGCCATAATACAAACCCAAATGAAAAACTCTGAGCTACAATTTCTAAAAACAAGCAACAGGTTCAGATGATAGTAGCAGGTTCATCCAACTCTGTACTTCTGTTGACATTTGATCAAAGGAAGTTCATCCAACTCTGCTGTGAGAGGTGATATGCTCGGTGTTGTGGCTGAAGATGGTGTAATCCTTTTACCCTGGGGACCATGGATCCATCAAGCATGCCCTTGCACAACTGCAGCATTAGTAATTACCAGAACCAATTAGGTTGGTGATTTCAACAAGTGAGAGACTTCAGTGGTGGGTTCTGGTAAAACATTTTTCAGCGGTCCATGGAGAGTCCTTAAACATTTCATTAATAGCTGACAATGTTTCAGAAGAGCATTATCTGTTAGTTTTATGTTCGACTGTAGGGAGTGCTTGGGGAGACAGTCACATGGGTCTGCCCATTAAAATCTCATGAGGCGACAGCTGAGATTTTCTATTTGCAGTCCTTCTTACATATACATCACTAAGAGATGTAACACATCCTCACATTTCAGGCCAGTCTCTGCACAATTTTTTGCCAACTGTGTTTTAAATGTGAGGTTTTCCTCTCTGCAGCCCCACTGGATTAGGGATGATGAGAACAATGACATCTTGGTTCTATTTGTAGAGCTACCCGAATTTTTTGCATTATTTGTCTGGTAAAATGGGTTCCCTTATTGCTCTCTAGCATTAGGAGAATATTAAAGCAAGGCATTAGTTCTCTCAGCAATACCTTTTGCAGCAGTTTCCTCTACATATTTTCAAGGAGAGACCTCCATCCTAAGAACATACCATAAAAAGACAAGGATATACTCAAAATTACAGCATTTAGGCATCTGAATAAAGTCAACCTGGAAATTTACAAACGGTCCTTGTGGTTTAGGGTGTGCAGCTATACCTGTCTTTTCCTTCTGTCTTCTATTATTTTGTTGAAATTGTGTCCTAACAGTATGAAAATGCAAGAATGTGAACAGTACCTTGCAAGCAAGCCTCAGTTGTTTCCATCTTAATTTTTGACAAAATGAAAGCTCATTCCTGATCATTCAAGCTATAGAACTAATTGACTAAGTAAAAATGTGTTTGAATTATAAAAACCCTAAATTTGTGTAGACTATTAAAAAAAAGATAAATCATCTTTCAAGTTCTTTAGCTTTACTCTTTCAGTATTAGCTGTATCTTCAGATACACCAACATTTTAATGGTGTAGTCATTAGCTCATTTTAGAACGGCATTTGAAACTCTACAAGTGAAATTGCAGAGACAAGTGGTCTGTTAAGTACAGCAAGAGCACATCATTTTTTCTGAAAAGAACCAAAACAACTATACAGAGACTGAATGAGACATCAAGAATAAAAGCCAAAGCCCCACAGGGCAAGCATACATTTTGCTGCTGCACCCCCCAAAAATAAAAGGCAACACAGGACCCAGTCCAACTTCTGGCATGTACTCTCAGTATAAGGAATGCACACTACGACAACTTTGCTTTGTTGGCTGCACTCCTTGCACATTTCACCAACAGCCTCTTTAACCTTTTAAAGACTGGGTAGTCTGAACCCTGGAATGAAAGCAAGGCATCGTGAATTTCACACACCACCTGAAGCTCCTCTGAGGGTAAGTAAACACAGGCATGTTCAGCTAGCAGCTTTATCTAGCTTTGTAACAGGCCTTGCAGATTACATATCACTACCTGCACACTTTGGATTTAATTTCCATGGGTTCAGAAGAGCTGAAAGGCCAGTTTTCCAACAGCACACAAATGCCTGTGTTTTGACTGCCAGATGAGGGAAAAGTTTTGTTTTTATTAGAATAAAGCCCATTCAATAAGTAACATGGGAAGCATTATGAAAATTAATAATTCTTTCTTGCCAGTGGTGTTGATTGTTGTAGGGAGTGTGCTGACAGCCTTCTGCCTTCCTGCAGACAGAAACTTCACACAATAAAATCAAGCATACTATGAAATCAAAACATCTCTGAGTCTTTTCTAGTGTGCACTAGCACATCCAGTTGTTACCATAACAACAACAAAAGAAACAGGGGATAAGATGCTATTTTCAACACTGAAATATCTGAAGAACTACTTTTCTCAGGAAAAGAATCAAAAGGACACTAAATATTATCTTCTTCAGTTGTGATAGGATTGCAAGCTCCTACAAGGTGAAGAGCTGCTTTAAAATTGTTCCTATGTAGTTTCAGGTAGCACTAATAGACACACACACAAAAAAAAAAAATCACAAAGAATTAAAATACTTAAAACTGTACAAGTTTACTTGCTTTAAAAAAAACAGATTTTTTACTTACTGAAAAAATAGTTTTTTTCTTCAGGCACTTCTAACAACCAGCTCTCAAAGTAAGTGCTGTGCATGCTTTCAGGAGGTAAGCTATTAAATATACACTTTTTTCAATGTAATCCAGCCAGAAAATTAATTTGCTGTTAGAGCTTAGTCAGTGTACAAGCCAGGAATTCCAGATAGGGCTTTAAGTGCATGACAAACTGAATACATTCTTCATATCCCTAACATAACACTTAAGATCAAGTTAAATCACAAAGCAAACCAGGATGAGTGTCATGCATATATAATCTGTTTCATCAGTTAGATAGTTTTTTTTTTAAAAAAAAATCCACCAAAGCAGTTCAGATTGATTTGAGAGCTTCTTCTCCCTCCACAGATGCTATAAACAGATAGGTTACAGACTGAAAAATGCTCTCGTTTTCAAACTGCTGTTATAACTCACTGACAAACGTGTACATTTCTCCTGATCAATACAGCACTTGCTTGTGTCAATTTTTAAATGATTTTCTAAATACTCCCAACACATTATTCTTTTTAACAAAACCTGTGAAAAACTTTGAGAAGGAAACATGCAAGAATAAGGATGCAATTTAACAGAGGGAAAAAAATATACTAATAGTCAGATTTGGAAAATGTGCAGCAAAGTTTCTTGCAGCCTCAGTGCTCTTTGCTGTGGATGAGGTCAAAGGAACCATGCCACACACACTCAAGGTCCACTAAAATGATGCTTGCTCCCATATCTGTGTAACTAAACCATGAAATTTAGCACTCAGCATGAAACAGAGCTCAAGCACATTCAATGCTTATTTTAGTTTGTGTAGTACTGTTTCTCAAGCCCTCAAAGCTTGTGCTTATAATAAAAGCAGAAAATGTTTAAGACAAATAACTGCAAATACAAGCAGTCAGCAATTCTAGTGGTCCAGAACCCTGAGTGTGGACTGTGTGGTTATCTGTATGCAAGAGGCAGAGATACTTACTACTTAGAGAAGTTGGACAGAAAAACTCAGCCCCCAGATCAGAAGATAAAGTCAGACACTCCAGAAGTATTCAAAAGCCATAGGTTTATAAACAGGTAGATGTAGATGAAGTAAACTAGAACACCCCAGCACATTTTACGGCTAAGTTAGTATTTCTGATCCCTCTTCTATCCATCCCCTTTGTGAATGTGTCTTTTATAAAATGTTGTTCAGAGACTTTTGGTTCCAAAGATGTTAAAAGCAAGTTTGAGGTTTTTTGTTTTTTTTTTTTTTGCCAGAGCGTGAGGGGCTCTTTTAAACACACAAAAGCCAAACAAGCAAATCACACAAACATTTCCCCCCCTCCATAAATAATTCTAATCCAAATTTTCCATTGAACTTTCAGAATTCAAGATGCATACTCAGTTCCACATGCAATTTCAAGTACACAATGAGAAGCACTCCTTGCTAATACCAACCAGCATTGTATGTACTTCTACATCAGCTTCAGGACTGTGTCACCTCTTATTTCCCCAGTTTTAAATGGCACTGCATACAGCTTTGCAAACTCAGTGTTTGCACCAGAATATTATAGCAACATTGTTATGCAGGTTTGCAGCTAGAGATTCAGTCTGTCAACATGTTATACCACTATCATACTCCTTCATCTTTTAGCACTACAGGGCACTAGGAAGGAAATACGTAATAACCAGATTTCTTCATGTGCACGGATGCACTTTTCTAAGATGGACACTCCATGTGAAACAGGTGAAAAGATTCACACTATTAGGTATATCGCTACAGGGGAAAAAACAACAGAAGTCAGAACACTGAATTTCTCCCAGAGATCTCTCATCTACATAAATTAGGCTCTACATCCTGTTCACGTTTCTGTGCACCATCCGAGCAAGTGAAGCACTGTCATCAATTGGCCCTCTCCAAGCGCAAGCTTGGCAACAGCCTTCACACCAACTTTGATCCACTGTCAGATTACTGCATTATCTGCATCTGCAAGCTTGTATCATACAATAGGCAGCTGGGATTAGTGTTCATCGTTTTAACAAGTGTATTGCAGAAAGCTGACAAGCTATGGATTACACAGTTATCACGAAGGGTTTGCAACTGAGCATAAATTCCCTAGCATACACAAAACCAATTATTCTTTCTAAATCCAGATTTCAGAGCTAAACCTCCTTTGACTACATGTTTTTCCCCATCATAGTCAGGATATACTCAACTCTCGTATTTCACAATCAGATCAGATTAGGATCTAATTATGTGTCACTCTCCATAATTCACTTCAGATGTGTGATTTAATATACCAAACATCTAATATTTTAAAACTCTTGCATATGAATTAGATGATGAGAAATACCCTACCAGAGGACTGGAGAGAAAAAAAAAAAGTGCAAGACCAGTAAACTCTGCTAGCTGATAAAGCTAAAGCAGAGCACAGACTCAGCAGTTTTGCAGCTAAGTAGCCTTCTCAGAACTATACACTTGCCTAAGCGCTTCCTTCCCTCTTTTTTTTTTTTTGAAGGCTCACACTATTAATTCACAGTAGTTAGTTATTATTCACCACAACCACTATGCAATGTGTGAAATATTCACCGTAACTTTTACAGCTTTCCTTATAATTAACAAACCACAAACGTCCACATCACAAATGAGCTACAGCTTATGTAGGAGGATCTCAGTAGTACTCACTCATACCTGGTGGACACATGTTCTACTCTGTTATCCAATAATCTCAGATGTAGAAAATGCAGTATTGTCACGGCATGTAGACAATGTTCAGCAAAAAGCAGCAAAATAAACATACTTTTTCTATAGAAAAACTAGCAAATAACTCACAAGTAAATTACCAAGCACCTGTTTTGACATCTGGCTGCTTTAAGATCTCAGCTTTCTCATTTGTTCCATCATTCTTAGCCCAACCCTTTAAAGTATCTTTAGCTTCTATTTTTGCAAAAATAAACTACATTTACGCATCATTTTATAAAAGTCAGAAGAGCTAATAGCTCACAGTGGAAAAAGTTGTCTTTGGAAGAAAGACCACCACAGAAAAGCTGTGTTAACTATTAATAAGCGCACTGAAACAAAAGCCTTCTCAAATGAGGAATATTTGTAAAGGAAGGTCTTTAACTGAAATAGTCTCAGAATAGTTTTTAGAACACATAAATAAATGGATTATTAAACACTCTGAACTCATCGCAACCTAGAGAAAATTAATGCACTAAATTTTTGCAGTACTGTTTCCAAAATTGACTGCAGGACCCGCAGAATGTCATTTGTATTATCCACCACGCCAAGCAAATGGGAAGTAGTGGAAGCTGCAGGTGTTGGGTCCCCGATGGGCTCCGCGGGAAGAGGAGGAAGGGGAAAGCAAACGCCCCCCAGCACAGGCCACGGCGGTGTCCGGCCCCACTAGATGGTGCTGTTCTCCCGTATACTTAGGATTTTTGCACTGGAACTAAAAAATTAAGATTAAGACTAGGAAAATATTCGGCGGGAAGACTCCCCCCCCCCCCAACAAAAA
>VXBL01003209.1:87426-106216 GCA_013400195.1 Aramus guarauna
AAACCGTGTTATTGCAACTGTGCTCACAGTGGCAGGAGGGGCAGATGGAGTCAGTCAACTCAGCAAACCGCAGCAGATAATGCCCTAAGCAGGACAAGTATATACAGCAACTCATGCACAACACCTAAGCTAAGAGTGTTTTAGAACAAAAGAAGTTATGCAAATCAAGGGAAAAAAATAAAAGCAAAACCAAACAAAAAAAAATCCAGGTTACAAACAGGAAGTTCACTTCTGAAACAGTTTGTTTCTGAACAATGTAATTTCTATGCTCTTCTTTGCCCTTCAAGAAAAAAAAGATACAAGGCTTATGTAATTTAAATCATCTACATAACTAAATATAATATAATCTTCAAGAGAAAAGAGCCACACCTAAACCTTAGTTCCCCTTTTGCCCTGACAAGGGCAATTGCCATGCCCAGGCAAAAAATGTTTTCCTTTTAATACAGCTGCACAGAGAAAGACATCAGATTAAAACATATGCTTGCTTATGCAAGGACAGAAATTTATCTCTGAAAAGCCATTAAAAAGGAAAAAGGTTTTTTTTTAAAATAATGTAGTTTATTTCACTTTCAGGAAGTATTCTACTGTGCAATCACATAAGATTAAACCTGTCTCTCCAGCTCTTCCTCCTATTGTTTGTGTTAAACATAATAAAAATATAGAGTAAGAGGTAGAAAGGGAATGTAAGAGCTGGGCCAATATTCTGATTGGGACTACATGAGAGTAGGAAATTACCACTTTTCTTATAGAGAACAGAAAAACAGGTTTGAAGTGTTTAAATTCCCTGGATCTGTTTACTTTCCTCATGGGCTTGTCTAGTCACTTCCTGAAAAAAATCAAAGCAACCAAATCCATGATTTGTTCAGACAGTCTTTATTGATTACTGTAGGCAAGTTTCTATCAAGTGAAATTTTTTCTATGCTTCCTACCTACAAATTAAGTTCAGTTGCAGCACAGGGTTGTCTGACAGTGATCTGATTAGAAGTCTGATCAAGCTTCTGTTCACCTCAAGTTTTGTAGGTCTCAAATGCCCTTGCCTTTTTAACGATTTGCTACACTGACATATTACAGCTGGCCTTGTTTGAGTTTTATTCCTACCATCACCTTGTTGTTTTACTAACAACTGTATTACCAGCTGCTATCTCACTGACATTTTTACTGTCTCATGCATCTTCCTGGTGCTGCTACACTAGCTAAACATTGCTGGAATTTCCAATTTTATTCACTAATGCTTTTGGTCATGCAGCATTCAAGAGGGCGTGTCACTGTACAGTCAGCAGTGCAATCTCACACTGTGTAGACCTGGACTTCATTTACTAAGAGAAGTATTGGATAAAGCAGAGGTCTAGATAAAAAACAGCTACCATAAACTCTCCTCAGAGGTGACACTACTATGGATAAACAGAAATTTTCAGCATTTCACAATGCTGCTTACTGAATTTATTTCTTCCTTTCATGTCAGCAGTCACCAGCTTGGTAAGATACTGTCAGTTCTCATTCTTAGCAACATTTTAGTCCAGTCCTGGTTATAATCCTCACCATTACCACAGAAAGTCTGAAAACATGACTTTGACAAACTCATCAGATTCAAATGAGTAAATAAAAAGTTGTGGGTTTTTTTTTTTTATTATTATCTTCTTACACTGTTCAGAGAAGAGAAAGAAAATCAATTCACATTTTTAAATGCTTGGACTGATAGTACTGCAAGCCTCTAGACATCACTTCAAGAATGAGAAATGCAGCCATTTACAAAACTGAATTTCTTAACCTTTTTAAAGCACATCCTACAAGCATCCATAAGGTAAAGAATGGGCCACTCACTCAAATAAGCAGCATCCTGCAACAACCAGACGTTAGTAGCCTATTTGCTTTGCATGCCTACATTCTCTTGTTTACTCTCTATAGTCTCGTTCTCACCCAAGCCACTCAGATCAGGCATTATTAACAGCAGGAGTCCTTCAATCAACCAGAAGATGTATTTTTTTAATTGTTATTAACAAACCTAAGTCTCTTGCTCACAAAGGGCAACAAACTCAGGCACTTCTTGTCTTGTATTCCTTATCAGCCTCCTTCTGTAACCTCACTGCATCAGACTCGCTTCTCTACCCCAATGGCTTTCTTCCAAGTTCATTGGGTCTGGCTTTGTTTTTTTAAAAAACTCTTTCCTTCCTGAAAGTAGAGGCTCCCAAACATGGATAAGCCTGAATGTTCCAAGTGGCTCCGGAAGTTGAGCACAAGGGAGCTCCGGGGGCGGGGGGGAGGAAGGTGAGCATTGATACGCTGGAGTAAGCACAACAGCTTACTGAGGTGACCACCATGCCAGAGAGCAAAAAAGGTGCAGTTTTAAGTGCAAGTTCCTACAGCAAGTTTACTGAAGTGAAAAATAGTCACTGGCTTCCACAAACAGAAACCACACCATTCAATTCATCCCTATATACCTCTAGGTGTCTTCTATGCTACATCTACCTCTCTGTGTTGGGTTTGTATGGCAAGGTTTTGGTAGCAGGGGGGGTGCTACAGGGGTGGCTTCTATGAGAAGCTGCTAGAAGCTTCCCCTGTGTCTGACAGAGCCAATGCCAGGCAGCTACAAGATGGACTCGCTGCTGGCCAAGGCCAAGCCCATCAGCCCCTCTGTGATAACATACTTCAGAAGGGAAAAAACCAGTTAGGGAGAGCTTTTGCAGCTGGAGAGAGGAGTGAGAAGATGTAAGAAACTCTGCAGACACCAAGGTCAGTGCAGAAGGAGGAGGTGCTCCAGGCGCTGGAGCAGAGATTCCCCTGCAGCCCGTGGCGAGGACCATGGTGAGGCAGGCTGTCCTCCTGCAGCCCATGGAGGAAGGGTGAGGGGGTGTAGAGATTCCACCTGTAGCCTGTGAAGGACGCCACACCAGAGCAGGCGGAGGCACCTGAAGGAGGCTGTGGTCCCATGGGAAGCCCATGCTGGAGCAAGCTCCTGGCAGGACCTGTGGAGCCATGGAGAGAGAAGCCCACACCAGAGCAGGTTTGCTGGCAGGACTTGTGACCCCATGGGGGACCCACGCTGGAGCAGTCTGCTCCTGAAGGTCTGCACCCAGTGGGAGAGACTCACATTGGAGCAGTTTGTGAAGGACTGTAGCCCATGAGAGGGACTCCATGCTGGAGCAGGGGAATGATGAGGAGTCCTCCTCCTGAGGATGAAGAAGTAGCAGAAACAAGGTGTGATCAACTGACCACAACCTGCATTCCCCATCCCCTTTTGTCACTGAGAGGGGAGGAGGTTTGAAGCCTGGAGTGAAGTTGAGCCTGGGAAGATGGGAGGGGTGGGGAAGACGTTTTAAGATTTGATTTTATTTCTCATTCTTCTACTCTGTTCTGTCTGGTAATAAATTAGATTAATTTCCCGTCTAAGCTCAGTCTGTTTTGCTCGTGACAATAATAAGTGAGTGATCTCTCCCTGTCCTTATCTCGACCCAGAAGGCTTTTCGTTATACTTTTTTCTCCCCTGTCTAGTTAAGGAGGGGAGTGATAGACTGGCTCTGGTGGGCACCTGGCCTCCAGACAAGGTCAACCCACCACACTCTCTCACTGCACCTGACCAGTTCAAGTTTTCTGTCTCCTTGCTCCATAAACATGTTCGTGATTCTACCAGTTCTGCTCTCATACAGTGTTCAGAGTAGCACAGAAGGAGCCACAGCAATCATAAGTATCTGCCTGTAGCATCCCACATACTCAATGAAGTAGTGGTGTAAGTTTAATTAGAAACAGGCACAACTCAAAACTCACTGCATACAAACTGAGTGTATCTCACCATTGCAGACTAAGCATAGGGTGGAACAGATCCAATACAAGTTCAAGAGGAAAACAAAGAAATCTAAGATTAGAAAGAGGAACAGAATATAGGAACCTAGATATAAAACTTATTTAAAGAAGTTTCAACCACTTTTATAGTGAACTAGAACTGATCCATATTTCATTCTGGAATTATCTGTGGAAACATGCACTTTTCAAATGTACAATTCAGAGGAATAACACTGATTTTTACACAAACTTGTTCCAGGCAACAAAAAAGAAAACAAAAAACAGAGGCAATCCTAACTGTGAAAGACGTCAGCTCTAAATCAGAGCAGCTGCTTCTTTATATACCACAGAAAAGAAAAATTATGCAAGCTAAACCCATAAAGCAAGAATTCAGTGCTTTAGGCTACTAGCTAAATGTTGCTTCCCCCCCTCCCAATTATTCTAGGGATCATAACAGACTAATTATGCACACTCTTACTCCTTAATCTTGTAGGCCTGTAAATTCTGAGACTCAGAACAAACTGATGAAACACCCACTCATCCATTCCCCTGCTCTTTAATATAAAATCTATAAGGTTTTGTGGCAGCACTCCAGCCAAGATGTAAACTCTTATAAGATTGTACATAAAAGCATTCACTACCATCTCAAATCACTAGTATGACATTCTGCCACAAGTAAAACAGCTGGTTTATTGTTGATTTGATTCATTCTTGGATGGTAATAAAATACACAGTTTTGTTCAGAATATTTCCAGCCATCTCTTTACCTTTTTTTGTTTAATAACACCTCCCTTTATCATCACTTCAATTTGCAATCTTTATGCAGTTTCATACCAGTGACCTATTACATGGCACAAAAGCTTCCCTAGCATAAATGAAAGCTCTCACTCTGTATACCCAGAATTCATGGCTTTTTTTTCTTCCTATCTGATAACATGAAATCACTTTAGTAAAGACATAGGGACATAAAACAGGTGCAACACAACTGGCATTGCTAATATATTTCCCTGTATCTCTTTCCTCAGAAGAAATATTTCAGGAATTGAGAAAGCAAAAATAAACTACCATTTCTTTTCCTGGAGCAACTCGCTTTGAAAAAGAAAATTCATAGCAGTCATAAGGACAAAAGAAGTATCGAAAATTTTTCAGGACAAATTCTAACCTCTCAGTGATGGCTGTTGAAGACTGAGAATAAAATTGTACAAGGTTCAAGGACACAAATCACCTCCCCCCCCGCCCCGCGCTGTCTGCCTATCAGGAACAATTGCAACTGTGCTACTCCACAAGATATAGTCTAGCAGGTAAGTGATAACAGAGTGTCGGTGACAAAGGTCAGAATTAAAGGGCATAGTTTGATAACTGAGAAAAATAAGGATACACTTGGCCAAATATGCCTATGGATTTGAAGAAAAGTAGATTACAGGACAAGAAACGAGAAATAAAGGGGAAAAGCTGTTGTCATTATATGGGACGGCAAGACAAGAGTCAAAAAAATGTATTCAAGCTTATAAGCCACTGAGCTACCAATTTCTTCAGAACATGAAGAACAATTCTCTGGGGAGAAGTTCGTGTACAGCAGATAGCCACACCATCAGGAGTATCAACTTCTCCCCACACCTGATCCACCGCATCAGAAAAAGATATTGGTGTCCGTTGACTACTGCTAACAGATCTGAAGCAAGCAGCTAACAAAAGTAAGTACTGTATCTGCCACACGCCTCTACAGGTGAAATTTCTGTAAGTATCTTAATGTCTGGAGAATTTTATGGAAACCAGGAATCAGAAAGACAGTGAGTGATTGACTGCTTTAAAAATTTGCTTTTGAATGACAAGGTTTGCATATGCTAGCATCATAATAGGACAATCCCGAGGTTGATCACACAGCTTAGATCCCCTTCCAGTAAAAATGGCATGAATTCAATTCTTATCTTGTATACAGGCACCACCAAGTCAGCCCTTTTCAGCTCCCAAACCACAAACTAATATCTCCTCCTTTTCCAGCCTCAAAACAATCTCCAAAACATCTCAAGATCACAGTCGTGCAGAGGCACTAGAAATCAATAGTAAATTCAGTTTATCTGAGCCTGACAATAAGGAAAGGAAAGCTCAATCCATTGGTGTTGTGGTTTAACCCAGCAGGCAGCTAAAACAACCACACAGCCATTTGCTCACTCCACCCTCCCAGAGGGATGGGGGAGAGAATTGAAAATGGAAAAGAAAAAAACAAACTTGTGGGTTGAGATAAAGACAACTTAGTAAGACAAAACAAAACAAAACAAAACAAAACAAAACAAAACAAAAAGATAACAATAGTAATAATAATGATATACAAAACAAGTGATGAACAGCACCATTTCTCAACACCCGAAGTCGATGCCCTGCAAGACCTTGAGCTGACCCACCTCTCAGCTCATCCTCTCAGTCATATACAGAACATGATGGCTTATGATATGGAACATCCCTTTGGCCAGTTTGGGTCAGCTGTCCTGTGTCCCCTGCCAGCTCCTTGGCCACCCCCTGCCTTCTCATTTGCAGGGCAGCATGAGAAGCTGAAAAGTCCTTGACTGCTTGGCAACAACTAAAAACATCGGTGTGTTATCAACATTCTTCTCCTCCTAAATCCAAAACACAGAACTACACCAGCTGCTAGGAAGAAAAGTAACTCTATCCCTGCTGAAACCAGGACAATTGGGCATCTAATGACATCACTATCACCACTGTACTTCTGCTCCCTCCAAATGCATGTTGTAGGCCTGCTCCTCTTCTTTCCATCAATCCAGGCACTTACTGCTGCAACACTCAAGAAATGTGAACCCTCAATAAGCTGCAGCAGTAGGAGTCTGAGGGCACTATCACAACACAAGCCTGTTTTGCTTCACATGGCCATATACAACGCCAGTGTCACTGCAACAAAGTTCATGTGGTAAACTTGGCAGCATTAGGTTTACAGTTGGACTTAATGATCTTAAAGGTCTTTTCCAATCTAAATGATTCTATGATTCTATGTAGTCAGACCTGAGCTAGTCCTAAACTAGCTCAGTAACACCAGCTATGTAGCCACAACAGCATTTAATTCACCAGCTAAGTACCTGACCTGGTTGGTATAGTATTAGCTTAGGCAAACCTAGAAGCGCCTCAGACAGGCATACACGGTGTGGTCATATAATTGCAGGCTGGGAAGCACAGATTTATCCTGTGGTGGTGTGTGATGTACAGTATATTAGAGAGGACCACGCTGCTCTGTAAGAGAACTTAACTGTTTTGTTGACAACAAAGATGTGCAAACCTGAAGTAATGGAATCATGTAATGGTTGCTCCTTCCTAAAAATTTTCCTGCAATTACAGTTTTAGGTAAAAATTCAGTTGCCCTCTCTCTGTATTTTAACATACAGAAGAAACACAGTTGCCATTTAGACTTTCAATGAAGAGGTTTCATTACATTTTACTATGCAAACAGATTGTTTTCAAAGATAAATATTTCATATTAATGATCTACAAGCTCACTATGTCACTTAAGTTTTCTAATCAGTTTTAAGTATGTTATGTCTTTAAAAAGAATAAAGACTTCTTATGGCAAATGGATATATGTGAGCAACACAACAGAGCCAAGGTCAATTCTCCTTGTGACTACATGAGGAAAACAGCTTTTGTTTACTGTATTTGTTGAAGGTTGTATCGCTTGTATTACAGAGAAGGAATAAAGTACAGACACTTGGCATAGCTAGCCAGCCCTGTGTTTGTAATCTATGGTCACGCAGGATGAAGCAGAATAAGAGAAACAAAAAGGCCTAGATAGCAGGATACCAAAGATATATAGCATAGCTACTGAAGGAGGCATTAATTCAGATCATTTAACTCTGGAAAAACAAGTAGTCCAACTCAATTTCCAATCAGCTTAAATCCTGTTCCTAAGTAAAAGTGTTCAATTTGTTCCATTTCACAGGTAACACCTAAGATGATGAAGAGTGTGTATTTCATTCCTTTTTTGCCTTTTTTCTTTTAAGACTTCTCACATTTATTTGGAATTTTTACTTCCAAGGAAACAGTTGTTTCATCTCTATGTTTGCTTCTCAGTTATTATGCTCATCCTGTTATTTTAATAGTTACTGTTTCTCCTGTTGTTTCTGACATTTAGAGATTTCATGACAGTTTTCTTAATACTGATGACAAAATAAATTTTATATTTAAAAATCAAAGACCAGATATTTAGTCATGCAAAGAACCCAGAGACAAAAAAATCCCAAACAACAAACCATGGATAAAGACATCATAGTTTGACTAGATGGGCAAATGAGCTTATGAGTGAAACCTAGGAACAGTCCAAATGCATTTGTGTTGTTTCACTGTTTATAGATGCTGAGAACAGAAAGAGAGTGCTACATTGCACATATTTGTTCCGTCTTGTAGACAAACCCTTATTACTATGCAGACCCTAAATGAAGTTTAACAGAATTTCTGGAGGCCTTGGGGTGCTAATTCAGTATTACAAGAGGACTTGCAATCTAGAGAAACATCATTCATCATTTCCTTGACTAAACTAATCATAGCAATCTTCAACAAACAGAAAACTGTGTAAGTTTGTAGTTAATGTTTGCCAATTCCTATGGAAAAAATGGTTAGGCAAGCTGGTTTTGTTCAGTTGGGTTCTGGTGCATTGGGAATTAAAACATTATCTGTACATAAGCTGAACTGTAATGAATTGACTTTATAGCAGCTACATGCATACATATACACCAATTTATCACTGGAGAAGTGCGATATTTTGACATGTCAGAATGGGTGGATATAGTCACTTCTGAAAGATACACAATTATGTTCTTCAAACTTGGGTAATTAGAGACAGGTAGGTAATTCACAAAGTAGAATTTATGACAGACTGTGTTACAGTATTTGGTACAAACCTGTCAATGAAACATCATTTGAGTTAGAGTTCTTGTTTTACTTTCCTTCTTTTTCTTAATATATCAAAACAAGTTATTGCGATTAATAATGTCATTCCAAAGACACAGTGCACCTGGATTTGATGAGTTTTGTTTCCAAGTAAATCTATGAACTGCCGCAGTTATAAGAGAAAACCACCTTATGATGTCACATCAATATGTTACTCATTAACTGATTTTAAAAACTAGCCTGAGCTGAAGTCACACCAAGACTGCACTTCCTACAGCAGTGAAAGGCTGTGCCTCTGAAGGATTGCTCTGCAACTGAACTTGGCTAACTCCGCAGTTAATGCCAGTAAAATGATGAGAAAAGGGAATTCCTTGGAGGACTCAGTTTTTCTTTCTGAAAGTCAGAACAGCTTCCGAAAGTCAAGTAATGACACCACCCCTGTCAGCCCTACAGACAGTTTCGGATCAGTATTTATAAGGTAAATCCTGATGTGTTTTGAGTGTTCTGTATGAACTTGATGCCGGAGGGGGGACAGGGCACTGAGACAAATACACTGGTGAAAATATCCTGATGAGGAAGCTTAATATGAGAAGGCAATGCATGTAGAGATGGTAATTTCACACGCATTACTGATTGCATGGGGAAGGGGAGTGCTACTGTAAAGGAGGAATTTGTAAGGAAGGACAGGAGGGTGGTGTTCTCTCTTTCTATATCTGTTACACTGCAGTAGGGCTTTGAATGTGTATAGTACTGTACACTAATAAACTCAGGTCTTAAAATGACCTCTGCGAGGTCATCCAATATTTGAGTGGATCTCTGTACAAAATCAATGTAAGCTTTGTTAGAACAGGGAATTTAACAAAATACTTTCATGTGTGCTTTGGCCTATATGAAACTTCACAATGCTTACTGAATTATGTTTCAAGAGAAATGCTACCATAACCATAAGGAATTTTCATGGCAGTTGAATGCTTGCACAAATGGATACTGTTAGAGTTTGCCAACAGAACAATCACAAACAATTTTAAGGGCAAATCTGTTTTCTTACTTTGGAAGGGTAGACTTGTTGGATTGTGGACTCACACTGAGGTGGAACTGATTACAATGAAGAGTTCTGGATAAATCACGTGCATTTTAGATAGCACAGATAAATGAGGGAAGGCAGTGTCAGAGGGTTACTGGCACTTACCACTTATCCTTCCCCATCTACTGGAGAGACAAGTAATCATCCATAGTATTTATGTCAACCCACTATGAATAAAGTAGCTTTAAAAAGCTATTCAGAGTAGCTTTAGACATTTATTGGCTCTTAACCAACTCAAAAATTCTTTACCAAGCACTGTCCTTAATATCTGCTTAGTGCCCAGCCACCCTGAAGAGTGACTTGGAGGGAGCACCTCTACATAGTCTTTGTGTGGATGAATTGTATTTCTTCACAATTGTGCACAAATTCTTTATATGGGGTGATGGCTCATATCACTAAGTGGGTCATAAGCATAAATAAGCCTGCTGGCCTCATTTTTCCTCTTTTAAAGTGTTATTAGGTCTTTAATATTCTATCTGCGTAACGTCCTTTCTTCCAACTCAAATGTCAGAGACAACGTCCAACAGTTTGAACAGAGAATATGGAATCAAAAATTTCAGTTAGAGCTCTCAAAGGCTCTTACCTAAAACTAATCACTTTGAGCCTATTTTTTAAAACAACATCCACAAGCATTTTTGTATGCCTCTCTTGATCTCATTTTCCCATTAGGCTTGGGACATGAGTACATACAGCGGCATATGGAGGGTTCAACACAAGTAGCCGATATTTAACCACTTCTAATTTGGGCAATAGAAAGTTTGCCCTCTTTTCTCTGTCCAGCCTGGAACATTAGGCACACAGATTTACCTTTTTTTTTTATTTACTAGATAACCAGTACACAAAAGCTACCATATATGCTCTGATAGCAATGTGATCGGCCCTTACAAAGAACAGAGTCCTTTGCCTCAGATTTCTCAATAATCAACCTGCCTGCCAAATAGTGAGTGGCAGGGACAGGCCTTCTAGAAATCCAGTTTACTCAATTGCTGTTTCAGTAAGAAGGATAATATGATCACAACACCCTGCTGTGAATCTATACCTCTATCAATAGCCTTTTCTATGGAATAGAAGACTGCAAATACTGGACAATTTAATAAGAATGCATGATTACACACAATGACGTAGCAGCTGGACTGAGCTCTCTTCAAACTTGCTTTTCATGCATTTGTCCAAGTTATGATACATTTCTCCAAAATGAGCCACATGAAAAATCATGGAAAATGCTTTTGGGAAAAAGAAATGCAGGTTCTGCATTTTTAGGTACTATTTGCAATACAGTCCTATTCACTTACAGCTTATTTCCCATATATGAAGATGCATCCACAGAGAAAATTGACTAGATTAAAGATTGCTCTTGTTCTTCCTAATTATTCATGCCTGAGGACAAAAACTGTCTATATGCCTAAGTTTTTATATACCTCTGTTTTCACCTCACTGTAATTGGCACCATGTGGATAAGCACAAATTTCCCAGAATCCAGGGGGTTATTAACATTTCAGACAGGGGAGCTCACAGTTTATCACCATGGCAGCATGTTATTCCTGACATAGAGTGGAACTGATTTCAGAATCAAATTAAGACTCTGGAGCTACAGCTGAGGAGTCAGCCATGCATAAAAGATCAAAGATTTGTATTGATAAAAGTACTGGCCATGTGTGTATGCAGTATTTTATCAGCATGAATGTACAGAGTTGTTCTGACATTAGAACAAAACATTTTCCAGTAGTCCAGATGAAAACATTAGCAAAAACAATAGGGATCTCAATCTCCTCTTTGGAGCCCATCCTTATAATGGGAGTCAATACCCTGCATCCAGATTTCCTAAACTTTAGAAAAATCTCAAGCTTTGTGGTTTTGACCAATCTTGAGAATGATGCTGAAAAGAATTTACTGAACACAACAGAATGAGATTTTTAATCAATTTAGATCAGGACTACTGACCACTAGCTGTGTGAATGTCATACTGCTACATATGTTAACACCAACCCTAGCAATAATCAAATACAGGCTGTATACCAATGCTTTTGGAAAAAAAAAAAAAAGTGAAGAATCAGCAATTGCCAGTAACATTGATATTAGATAAAAATTATAAATAAAAAAACCCTGAAAAAAGTACAGTATGGAGAGGTATGTTTTCTCAATGCAAAGTCATGGAAACGGGAGTCAAAAGGGTTTTTGACTCTAAAGCTGGCTTGGCAGGTCATTTGGTGCATTGCAATGCATAAATCAATTAAATACAATATTTGTGTTTTCCCTCTGTGACCTGGCACTAACACTTACCTATCTTTTGCATAAAGCAAAACAACAGAAAAATTGTGTAAGAACTTGTAACAAACTGTAAACATAGTTTTGTTGCAGTTGGGTTTTTGTTTAGACACAAGAAAGGAATCAGTTTTTCTCTCTGAAGATTTTCAGATGGGAATGTGAACTTTTTTTTTCCTTTAAATTTTAAAGGAAATTTACTTCTGCATTGAAATCATACCCCTCAGAAACATGCAATACAGTACTGTCAGGCTGAGGATTAGTTCAGACTAATTCAAGTAGGCATGTGAATAGATAAGCACATACCTACCATCTTCTAAAAGGTATACTGTCTTTATAGCTCAATAATGAGCACCTGAAAAACTGGCAACCACTCTACTGCTCAATGGCTTGAATCTGGGATTTGGCATTCACCCTGTGTGGCCTTGCTGCATGAGACATATCTGTTTCTTCCCCAGAGTAATACAGCTCCCAGTTCTAAATGAGACAAAACAGTAGGTCTATCCAGCTTGGTAGAAGAGCTTATTATTCACAATCCTATCTGATGTAAAGATTGTGAGAGAACTGATAGCATGAGTCATTCTTTCACATTATCTTGTGTCCCTCACTTTAACCTCCCTCTCCTCATAGTAAGAACAATTCTTTCCTAAGCTCCTCGAAAGTCTGGGAGCTATTTTTTCTTATGGAAGATTCTGTTTATCTTCAAAGAAGCTGTGCTAGCTTTCACTTTCTTACATACTTAACATACTACAGCACTGCTCTTCAGACACTGCCAGATGACTAAAGGCTTCTCTAAACAAAACAATCACTATATTTAGATATACCACGAGTGTTGGTATGCATGCATGCATATCTGGTTCAAAGAGGTATCCATGTGTATTTGTTTATGATACACAGATTCAGTAAATACATACATGCATGCACATTTTTCATTAGACACAGGTTATCTGTTTGATGTCTAAAACATAATGGTGCACCTGGATTGAAATTTTTGTCCATGTAATCTGTATACAGATAAGTCACACTTGGATGTCACCCAGAACTTCCTTTGGACATTTGTAAGCAAAGGATGACAAATTAAGCTGATCCACCAGGGTAAAACAAGCAATATTTGTATTTATCTTTTCCTGCCTAGCTGGCCAATATATTAAATGACGGTTATAAATGCAGAAAAATGGATTTCACTGCCATGGGATTTGGTACTTTCATTATAAATGACAAGATCTAGGCATCATAGCACTCTAACAATGCCATCCATGAGACATCCAAGACAATATATTGCTTGGGAAGTATGCCATCGCTGCTTTTTTTTCTCATGAACTAAGAGGAGACTGACCTGTATTTTTCAGCAAAGTGCCAACTGGCCAAGTTCCATCTCCTAGGTAGCAGAACTGAACTGTTACATGTCACACGGTTGCTTTTTTCAGAATGTAAGAAAGTTGCCATGAACAATTTGGAGAGAGGAATGTTCCTTTACTTCACCTGTTCCATGTGTTTTGCCATTAACCCCCCTTCCCATACTGTTCTTTTGATCAGCATGACACACAGTAAGACACATTGGTAGGACTTAGAGTATGCAGTGTGTCTTCTGTAAGACTATGCAGTAAGTTCTGTGAAGGTCATTTGACCTAAAATGGCAGGAAACGTGCTGATGGAGTACATGTACAATGTGTTACACATTCACTGTGAGAGGACTGACACCACATTACTAATACTCTAGAAGTTTTGGGTGAGAATCTCTCCTTTTCATTTTTCACACTTTAAAAAATCATAAATTACTAAACTCTTAACCCAGGCAAGGAACAGGAATCAACTGGCCAAAACTGCTTTTCACTCCTCACAAAATTGCACTGCTTGCTGTTTTCTGGCCCTTGTTATCTTCTACGCACTATCCAGGACTGTGGTTTACTCTGTTTATTTTGAGCATACTTCAAGTATACCAAATGACTTGCAGATGTTTCTGAGCATTCCTGCCTGAAGCAGGAGTATCACCAACAACAGATTAGATCAGGTACGACTCTGTCTAGCTGGGTCTGGAAACCTCCAAAGATAAAGTCTATATCCTCCCTGGGCAACCTCTTCCAACACTGCATCACTCTTTCAGTGCAGTATTTTTGTCTTTTTCTAGTCTGCATCTCCCGAGCTGTAAGCCATTTCACTCTGCTTGTGGCTGACTTGCATATATTCTAGAAATCAAAATTTTTCATTGTTTCAGCATCTTTCCAAATGTCTATTAGTTTGTGTCTCATACTATCAGAGCTCCTATTTTTATGGTATCTAACATAAGACTGCTTTCCTATTGTATTTCAAAAGAGTAATATAAGGACTTATTTAGCAGGTCTTCCATCACTTAATGGCTTCCAAGGCATCTGAGTAGCTTTCACAGAATCCTAGCAATCCAGAATATCATACAGAAAACTGAAGACAAGACCTATAATGACCTATCATACAAAAGTATCTGTATTCAGATAAGGCTGTATCTCTTTGTACCTTTTCACACCTGCAAACAAGTACAGAAGAATTCTCTACTGAGGAGAAACATGCTCAAAGTATACAAAATGCCAGGAATCACTGTACTCATTTTCTGCTTTGCTCCTTCCCAACAAGTTTCCTCACACTTAGGCATGCTGATACTCACCATATAAGCTGAGAAATACTTTGTGAACGGTCTTGATGACTATACTGAAATAAAACCCCAAAATACATTAGTACTGTTCATTAAATCAGTCTCAAAACTGTTTATTTCCAGCTAGATTGTCTTTTTTTAATCAGTCATTGGCAATATCCTATCCAAGAATCTCTAGGCATGGGTAGCAGTGCTACTGCTTTTTATACTGACCTTTCCAATGTGTCTCATTGGGCTCCTTTACTCTTCCTTTCCTTGTGTTATTGAAGACAGGATTAATAATTATTCTGATAAAATGAAGAAACAGTCTGAAAAAAAAAAGGTGAAATTCAAAAAGGACACGTAGAAGGTCATACTTAGTCAAATCTAATAATCAGCTGCTAATGTATTAGAGGAGAACATCTCAGTTGTCCTTTATAAAAGCTTCACCAGGTCACAGTGGTTCAACAATTAAACCTGAGCCAGCCTCACCCTGCTGTGAAACACGTAAACACTTTACTACGAAATATAAACAATGGTAGTATGTACAGGACAGATAAAGTAATCTTTTAATCTTGCTGCTATTCAGTCTCTCTAAGACTTCTGGTGTCCAGCCTGGGGCCATGCACTTCAGAAAAGACCTGAACCTATTAGAGACAGGTCATAGGAAAAAAAAGTAGCCCAGAAAACATAATTTATACCTTTTATCTGAATATACAGAGAAGAAGAAAATCAGGCAAAAAGGGAGACACTTTTTCACTGTTCTTCATATTGAATAAATTAAGAAGCAATGGCTTTAAATTTCAGCAAGAAGGATTCAGGATCATGTCAGAGATTAAGGAGGACTTCCCCTGGATGACAGTAAATACTGGAATTGATTGCCTGGATACATTGCTGACTTTTAAGAACAACTTAGACTACTGTCTTGTCAGGAATGACACAGGAATAGCAGGCCTTGCCTTGGGATAGGGAATGAATGATTCAGTGAATCTCTCCCCATTCTGCTTTTCAGTAAAAAAAGTTATTTAAGATACATATGAAATCACAATGAAAGTTTTTCCTATTATTTCATCTCTAGTTTTTCAACCTTCGTTGTGTTATACATAATGTTGAAGGTCCTGATTATCGAAAACCATCAACTCTCTCTGAGGCTTAAAGTAGTCTCTTCATAGCAGGAACATAAATTTTTGCCTACATGGCATCACTAGTACTGCAGGCATTAAACAGTAATTAGTAATTTTATAGTACACTAATTTCTCTTTCTCTCCCCAATCTGCACTTTAGCAATTAGAGAAAAACGCAGTCCAGATTTTCACACAACAATGGGTCTCTGCTGATGACAGCTTAGTCTTCATATACTTGCTTTACTGTATCTCTATACAGGAGAAATTAAAAGTGTACAGTAAGAAGTTCTTTGTCCTTTTTTTTTTTTGCGTATGTAAGACTTGCCACAGTATATCAAAATAAAAGCATAATGTTTTCAAGTATATTCCACCCACATGAGCAACTGAACATTTGGTAGTTTAATATAAGGCCCTCCTGACTACATATTACTGAGAATCCTGGCATTCAGGACTTTCATCACTCAGGAGTGTGTCCTTTCACTCTGGAGTTGCCATACTATGTACAGTTTGACAAAGTTTGGCCACAGAGTTTCTTTTTCAAATCCTCCAGAAACCACAAGCTATAATCATTGTTTAGTACTTCCATTGTCATTAATAGATAATAAAATGCACTAAGGAGGTATGTATTGAAAATTTGCCAGAACCAAGTCTCTGACAAGTTAAGGTATCATGATATGGAACAAAGTATTTAGTAAGGATTCATTTTTAGTGTCCAGGCTCCAGGCATCAATTTTTTGAATTTAAGTTTCTTCTACAGTAAATACCTTGACTAATTAAACCAGAGAGCCTTGCATACCTTGATAATTGAGTGAGACAAATCTAAAACAAAGACTGTGCTCCAGCGATCATGCAGCTCTGTTCCAGTTCTTGCACCAGTGACAGAGGCAGGAACCTCTGGGGATGAGTGAACAAAACAGTCAGCAGTAGCATTTTTCTCCTGTAGCTACATCTGCCAGAGACCAAAAATCTACACACTCAAAAGGGCAGCTGATTTTATTTGTTCAAAATTTGTTCTAGAAGTCAGATTCTCACCTACTGTAAACCAGCATTGTTATGCTGGAGTGGGTAGAGCTACACAAAAGTTATTGAACCACAAGTCTGCCTTCAGCCTCAAAATTAGGATTAAAATAGCTAGCAATATCTTTCCAGGGCAAGGAAAAGCCCCCAAAATAAGAAGAAGGGTACGCAGTCACCTCTCCTACTGATTCCAGATATACTGCGCATTCTTTGGGTTGCACACTGCTATGAGAACAATTCCCAGGGAACTCAAAACCTCACACAGGCTGCTGCACCCCAGCAAAGAGTCCTAGGTACAAACAGACACAGGATGCCAACCCTGCCTTCCCCGACTCTTTCAGCTCCAGCTTTACTCACAGCCCAGACAGCTGAAATGGAGTTTATTTTGTCATCCCTTAGATAAATGGGATGCCACTATATAGCCACAGGTTGCATCAAACATAAGGGGGTGGGAAAAGCTACGCACGCAGTGCTAAGCCTGCTCAGGTGCTCCACAGGGGAGCACAGGGCAGCAACCAAAGTTTCACAGGTGCAGACCTAACAGGTCTGAATAATCTTTCTTGTAAATGACATCTCATTTCTTTTCTACATATGCCTTGGTTTTCATGTTAAATAATACATAAACATTAGTTAGTCGTGTCTCCTAGAAATACAGGCGTTTTAAATGTCTTCCTTTCTATGAAACTTGGCACACTGTCTTCAAATTTTCTTGGACTAGAGCTAATTAGACCCACCTAGTCTAGCTAAGACCATACAGCAATCCAACATTTTCTGCAGGATCTGTGTGCCTAAGCAGCTATGGCAGTCCTGAGCCTTTTCACCATTAACAGCTCTTTCTTTTTACTGATTTCCTGAATCTATTGCAACAGTACCTAATACTTACCTCTTGCACCTTCAAAATACTGTGTCAGTATCAAGCAATTCTAACAACGCCACTGGAAAGTTGATTGATTTGCTTTGTACATGTTTTAATCGGAAACGTACACTAGTATCTGTCTTCTACCCTTACGTCCACTAACAGAGACAACCCTCCTGTACATATTGTCCCCTCACCTCCTGTGAACAGTCCAGCAGTTAGGAAGAAAACTTTATATATTCTATTAATATATTCTAACACATTAAACCATGAAAATTGACCATTTTTCTAGAGATGCTACTTTGAACTCTAATCCCAAGGTTGGTCTTCCTTAGATTGTATTGCTACTAGCCATAGACTCCATCTTTTCTTTGGGAAAAGTTCAGTTCACCAAACTGAACAACTGAGGTTGAGATGACCTGTGCCAAATGCTGCTATTTAACCTTCTGAGGGCACGCAACTTCCCCTACAGCCCCCACCAGCACAAGCCGGGGAAAGGCTAGGTTTGCTCCAGTTTTCACATGACATTAGGTCATTTTCTGGGCAGACAACCTAGCCTGGGGTGCTGCTGAAGAGAATGGAAACAAAAAAAAACCCCACCTGAGGCAGCCACAGATAGAAATATCAGCTAATCACCACGGAAGTTTGTGTTAGTACAGCTGTCTGGAGGCCAGCGTTGGTATTTGGACTACCGCCTGCTCCAAAGAGCCACCGGAGAAAAGCGCTGACAGAAACCCGCAGAAGCCCGTTTTCTGTGAGTTACTGCCGGCCTGCAAACTCTCTCGCAGGCCGGGCCTGGCAGCAGTGTGGGCTGCGCCGTACGCTGCCTGGCCCGGCTGCCCTCAGCTCAGGGCCCCGGCCCGCGGTCACCACCACTTTCCCTCCTCACACCGTGTGTGCGTGCGTGCGTGAAACCGCATCTCCTGTCCCCCCGTATAAAAGATTAAGGACACCTTTTGTTCGAGGCAGCGGGAGGCAGCGTCTTACGCGACAACGTCCTGACTAAATAATTTAAGGCGCGTAACGGATCGGCCACGCGGGGAGCGATAGTTCCCGCTGCCGCCCGGAGGCCACGTCAGTCACTTCGCGGCTGCAACCGGGGCCGACCAGCCTGCCGCGGCCCGGGGCGGCAGCCAGCCCTAGGCGGACGGGCCGAACCGGTTCTCAGCGCCTTC
>VXBL01003209.1:110848-152477 GCA_013400195.1 Aramus guarauna
AGTTTTTGTTTTTTTTTTTTTTTTTTTTTTTTTTTTTTTTTTTTTTTTTTTTTGAGCAAAAATGTATTGCAGATACCAGGGAAAATACATTACTGAAAGAAGTGGAAAATGCTTACAGGCAAATTACATACTTCTGGGAAAAGAGAGAATGTGATTTTAATGGTGTTTTTATCTGACATGTTATGCTGCCATAGCAAATGTTTCCTAATAACTGTTTATCAGTTAATAAGATAATTAATTGACTGACCTGTGCATAATCATAACTCACTAACTTTTTTCCTAAACTCTCTTACTAGAGAGAAATACAAAATGCAAAGAAGAAAGGGGAGGTTATTTATTACTGATTCAAAGTTTTATTTTAGTTTTGATCCAGGTTAAGTCCTTTCTAGCAGCCAAACTTCTACATTTTGTTTTGGGGGTTTTTTGTGAAGAGGAAAAGGCATAGGCATGTGCCTATGTTTCTGTACTTTCAGTGGATGAAGATGTTAACACATATTAAGTATCATATTTTTTAATTCTTCCCTGGTATTTCTTTCCTATTTTTATAACGAAAGTTTTAATGCATGATCTGAAAAGAAGGATAGGCTTCCAAAGTAAAACATTTGAATTTGAGGTACTACAGAAAAGAGGTTTCCAATCTGGGTGACCTCCATTTGTTCATGATGATGTTTTTGAATTCTCCTTTTTTTTTCTTTCTTTCCTGTCATTTTTTTTTCACTGTATATACGTGCTTAAATTACAAAAGCAGCTTTTTAAAAATAATTGTGCCATGTGTAAATACATGCTGTGAATCTGAACAGCCTTTTCTTTGTACCAAAGTCCCTCATTGGCTAACCTGAAACACTCCCAAATGTGCTGCCTTTACTGGTTATATGCAGTCTGTGAGAAATGCTTGTTAGGCAACATAATACTACAGATAAGCTTTGGGCAGCAGGATTTGTTGCTGGTATTTGACAGGTGATGCATAAACATAGTATTGGAGTATTGTCTTTTTACCACCGTCTCCATAAATGTTGCGGTCATGTGATTAGAAATTATGTGCTTATCTAATGATACCACTGCTGGGACTGATGATCTTCATGTTCTGTACATAGCTGTTGCCTAGTTCATATATATTCTTTCCAGTTAACCTTTTTAGGCTTGTGTTACCAGAGGGATTTTGTGTTTGGTCTAGCAATCTTTAGAGACCTCTTTTTGTAGTACTTATTTTAACCAAAATTTATAGGTAGCCATCTGGATCCAGCTAGGCTGATCAGCAAAAGTGTCTTCAAATATTGTCATCACAGAGCAAATAATTTCTCTGCAGATAACAGGAGTACAGTGGGACAAGTTGTCTTTCTGTTTCTCTACTTTTCCTTGAAAATAAACTTCTTGCTTTATCTAGAAGATCTCTGAGCTACCCAAAATTACAGAGATATTATGTTTGCTTGCTAGAAAGCTGTAAACAAATACTTAAAACATCAATTTTTTCTTCCAGGTAATGAAAGGGTCAGTGGGAGATTCCAGGAGGACATGGGCAGCAGCTCCCTGCCAGCACACTGTATAGAGCCCTTGTCTCCTCTTTGTAAAATCATATAATGTGCTATCTCATGCTGGGGTGATTGGTACAGTAATCGAATTAAGTACTGGGAGGTGGGACACCTGAACAAAAGGGAGAACCCCAGGGTTGTAGGGGGTACATACAAGGAGAACAAAGTTGCCTCTTCTTAATTCCCTGGTAAGTGAGTTTCAGTGCTGTACTGAAGTATTCACATCCTTTAAACTTCTATCTGGCACTGACTGGCTTCTGCCTGCACCCTTGAAAAAAAAGCACACTAAGGTGAGAGATTAATAAGCTTCCAGAAAGAGTGGCAGGAAATAATGTGCAGATTGCAGATGGGCA
This sequence comes from Aramus guarauna, assembly GCA_013400195.1. NCBI lineage: Eukaryota > Metazoa > Chordata > Aves > Gruiformes > Aramidae > Aramus > Aramus guarauna. Next base: position 112,731 of record VXBL01003209.1, read on the forward strand.
GCAGGGAAACTCAGCAGGGTAGAGGATGTAGAGACAGACTGAAGCTTTCTTCCTCTGTGGATAGGTGGGAAAACCCTTCTAGTTACCTTGCTGTGAAACAACAGTTCCTGACATCCCCCCAAAATACAACCATACCTAGGCATGTCCTCTACAAAGATCCATTCCCGTAGACGCCTCAGTGGTTTAGCCCTCTGGGAGTCTTAGTTTAGGCTGTTTATGGAAGATAGACCACCTAGGCAAAAGACTGTTGATGGTTATTTTGTAGCTACCCTTGTTCAGAGAGAGCCATTTAGATTTGTTCAGCCTTTTTCTGGACAAGAAGGAATGTTACAGTACAAAAGTCAAGTAAATAACAAAATTATATATATGCCCATTTGGTTTTGTGAAATTTTACGATACATGTAAATATGCAATGGCCAGCGCAGGAGAAAGTGGATGTTGCCATGGAGGGCAACACATGGCCAGTGAAAAAGCCCATACTGGAGGAGGAGGCTTTCAGGGCATTCAGACTCAGTGTCTTGGTGACACAAAAATAGAAGGTCAAGCTAGCCCTGGCAGTGATCTTGCCACCACGTGTCATGTCTGATTCTAGTAAGAATATCTTTTTCCAAGACTTTGGAAAGAAAACACTTCCTTATATGCAGTGTCACAGTCAAAGGCACTGTTGTGATTTGTGTCAGTTAGACCCATTGTTGGAAGCTAGTATTTGCTCCTGTGAAACACTATCTTTTGTATTAGATTATCTACATTGTTCTGGTCTTTTCCATGAACATGTGGGCGGGTCTGTAAGACAAATCATAGGCCGCAAAGATAATTATGGGAAATTAAGCATTGCCAGACCCTTGGTGAACAGTGGGCCTTCAACAGTGATTTCACTTTGATCCACTTCCATCCTTGATGGAAGGTGTGATGAAACAAGGTAGATGGACACAATTAGATGTTAATCTCAGTTAGTGTTTTCCATTAGGCCTTGTTGTGCACTATTCTTGCTGGGAAACCTACAAAAAACCTTGTACTCGGACATCCTTTGAAATGTCTACTTCAAATTTTCTCTGGTCAGTGTTACCTTTTAAACAGAGAAACCTCATTAATGATTGTGGATTATCTGTTGTCAATGCTAGTTCTCAAAGAAACTGCTGCATGATCAAACCCAACCATCCTTCTCTTTGTGTATAACCTGTCTCAAGAACCAAAATTATTTTTTTCCCCCGTACATTGATTAAAACACTTTGTGTCCAGCATATTGAAGTATATTTCTAAAACTACCATAAAACAGAAGCTTCTGATCAAGTGATTCATGGCAGCTTAATTTTTTTAACTTTGTTTTTCTTAAGCAGCAGAGAAAGAGAAAAAGGTGTTGGTAAGATTGCTTCCAAACCTCTGCTGTCATCTCTAACTGTTCTGCATTCTTAATAGCAGTTGTTAATATAATTGCTGGTGTCTGCTTTTTTTTTTTTTTCTTTCTTTTTTAATCCTAATTCAGTCTGATGTAATGATTTTTTTTTTTTTCCAAAAACACAATTAATGTTGGAAAACTGGCAGCCAAGTCTTGTAGCATGTGGAGGCTTGTTGCTCTGGAGTAGTTCCTCCAAAAAAGAGAAATGTAGCTTCAGGTAACAAGGCCAAACCTTTATGCTTATGCTCTGGCGATCAGGCCTAATTTGTAAAGATGCTTGTGTTGTTCCAGGGAGAGATTTGTGTTGTTTCTGCCCGAGTTATGGAGCAGATCTAATTGATAGATGCCTATGAGGTCATACTGAATGCATGGACTGTGTATAGATGCAGTATTTATCTTTTTTATTGAATTCAGTATAGAACAATTGGTAGACCTGACACTTAAGTGCCTTTGTCCTCTTTTCTGCACCCTGAACAAGTCATAGATCATGCATTCTTCCTTCTTTTCCCTTTTTCCTGTTACCTCTGGAAGCTAAAGATAAAAATGACATCTGATAAAAGGCTGCACACTTCCTCTTCAGTAGGAATTGTGTTCCTATTTTTTGTCTTGTTCTGGGTTAGAAGATAAGGTAGGCTAGAACTAGGAGATAGGAAAACCTTTCCTCCTAAAGGCTGCCAACAAGTTGGAGAATGAAAAGAACACGTTCCAGTCCAGAGTAGATCTGAATGTGTGTCTCCCCTAAGGTTTTTTGCTTCGCATTTTTTTTCAGAAATGTGTCTGTCAGATTTGTGTGGTGTTCTGGATTTGGCCATGCCTATGTTCAGATAAATAGCTGTGGGTCACCCTGCTGAGACTCCCACAAAAACGGCATCATGGAAGTCTTGTGGGATTGAGTAAAGATACATATGAGAGGGCTTTTGCTGTTTGAAGTGGATATCTGAAATGGAAACTCTTGAAAAGACAGGAGAGCTAAATGGCTTATGTTCCTGTTCTAGTGTTAACTTAATAAAATATCTTGTTATAGTGTCTCATGTTTCAGAGCACAGGGAATTCTTCTGTGTGGGGTTTGTTGTTTTTTTTTTTTTTTTCTATGGAACTTGATAGCTGTCTGGTTTTGATTAGACAGGGAATACAGCCAGTTAATAATAGATGGTATTTAGAGCAGAGAATTTACATACTTGCTAATGATGTCTGCAGTGTCACAGTGATCTTGCTGATGTCCAAGTGGTAAGGTAGTGTGAAACTGGATCTGGTTATTATGTGAAATGTCTGTTCAATTAAGGAAAAAAACTGATTTCTTCTATCCATAACAGTGTTGGAGTATTAACTCAAAAATTTAATTCATTCTTCTAATAAAGATATAGCAACACAGATATATGAAAGTACTCACAGGTGAGTAATTGTGTTCCAAGAGAGAGCTGTGAAACAGAACAAAGTAAATATTTCTGAAATTAATTACCTTGATATATAAAATCAGTTTCACAATTAAAAAAAGTCTTTAACAATTGGGTCCATTCCTCTTTTGGTGCTAGCTGATGTTGAGATTCCATTTGTCCTTACAGACCTGTTTCATCCTAGAAATGCATAGAGAAACACGTAGTGTATTCATATGTGCACATACGTATACATATGATACTCAGTTAATGTGCATTTGTATAACTTTGCCTCCATTATGCCATGTTTGACTGTGATCTCATGAGAAGAAAACTAGCCTGCTCCTTGAACAACATGAGGTAGTTAAATCTCAGCCTGGATCATACCTATTTGTATTAACAAACTGACCCTTTCCCTCAGGCAGGGTTTCACATCTCTCCTCCTTTGTTAGTGCTTTGCTGCTCTCCATATTCAGTGTAAATACATCTGCTGGCAGTATATCTGTCATACAAAATACATAAGAAATGCCACACTTCAGAATCAGCTGCTTTACTTCCTTCACTTTTCAGCCTGAAGTACAGGCTGTGTACTAAGTATATAGAATTATACAAATACCAAATGCATACATTATGGCTGTCCTTAACATCTATTATAGCAACTGCTAAGCAGGTCACTGCTCCTTTCTGATTAGGGTAGCTGTCGCTCATTTTCTGCCTGTTTTGATAGTTTTGGAGTCTCAATGATAGTCAATGTTTGGCTTTCCATTTGCACTTGATACTTAGACATAGAGTAAGTCATAGCATTATTCTGAGACATGTTTTTTTAGGAGGTGTATTTTCTCCCATAAACAGTGCCTTGTGCCACATAATACTGGAGCGTGGCTGTAGAGCTACTGGAGGCATTTCACTTCTGAGTGACCAGGCTTTGTAGAAACAGACTACATCTAAATCCGCGACTTCAGCACTGTTGTTAGTTTATCCAGTACAGAGACCAATGTAATCTGCTATGAAGAGGACAGCAGGAGAGTTTACGATGGAAAAGGTGTTTTCTTCAGTTGAGAGGTGAAATAATTCACCTGTATGGTATGAAAGCAAGCTCATCAGATGAAGCACTCCGGATTCTGATTACACATCCAAAAGAAGTTTGCTCAGACTGGTGTGGTGTAGAAGAGATGTTTAGTGGAACAATGGGACATACCTTCTGAAAGAAGATATAAGACTTCAGGCCTAGCAAAAGGAAGGTTGAGACGATTGCTCCTTCAGGGCGTGAGAGGTCAAGGAAAGTCTCTGCTGAGAAGGCAGCCCCTGGCTGCAGCCTGCTTAGCAGGGTATCCCTTCAAGCATGAGCACATTTCATCTTACCACCTTGCAATCATCTCTGCTTGAAGCATGTTCCTGGTATGTCTCCTGGATGCTGTGTAGATAGATCTCTCCATCCCCTCAGCTTTTAAGCCTGCCAAAGTCTGTCATCTTGATTTGGGATCCTGAAATGTTTTGAGCGTCTCCCTTTCATGTTTAGTTTCTGAAAGAATAACCAATTCCTTTATCTGAATAGACTCATGTCTGGGTGTAAGAATAGCTTAAATAACACTATTTCTTACTATTTGGGCCTTTCACACTATTTTGATTCCTTTGTCAAATCCTTTTGGTCTGCAAACAGCAACCCAGTAAATCCAATAGCAACCCAACAGAACAAAAAGATACAGAATGTCATTGTATTTGTGACGGACATTTCCAGATACATTGTACCAGGCATGGTTCCAGACAATAGGGGAGAAATTACTCCACTCTCTTTTGGCTGGTCATGTGCAATATTACAGCAGTCTAACCTCTGTTGCAAAATTAATCCTTTTTGTATAAAAGAGATGAAGCAGGATAACAGGGCTTCTAAGGTAGCATGATTGATCTGATATTTATGCTTCATGAACAGAGGGGATGTTGCAGCAATGCAGACTCACGTTAAACCCTAGGGAAATACTGGTTTGGCTGCAGTCTTGAAAACACTTGAAGTTGTAGCTAACATCCCTGGTTATTCAAGATGCTTTTTTCCTCCTACATAACTGATCTGCACCTTGTGGACAGGGTGACTGGTTTGTTGCAACTTACTGTGGCTTTTGAACTTTTTAGACCTGTTATCATGCGGACCAAGTAGCACAGGTATCCTTTGGGGCAGATCTGAGCAAGCTTTGTAGAAAGGTTTGTTGTATGGTTGTGGGGAATTAAAGACAGTAACCACTGTACAGTTCCAGAAGTTTTGATACCTTTTACATATGTCTAAGAAGTGTTTGTGTCTGGTAAGTGTACATTGGAGTTGTCAAAGACAACAGTTGTTCTTTAAGACTCACTTTCCAAACTGTGGCCTATTAGCACATCTCTCTCACGTTATTTCTGTTCAGTGCTTCTTATTCAAAATGGTTTTGAAGGGAACAGGGAACAAGTTTATATTTCAGATTATTGTCTTTTTTTCCTCTTGAAAATCCCTATTAATGTGACACAGCATAATTTTCTCAGGAAGTCTGAATTTCTCATGTCTTGGAGAAGATTAGCACCAAACAAGAAAACCTTTTGAAGTTCAGAAAACTTTCTGCAAGGAACTTGACACACCTGTCTCTCAGAAAGCTTTTGTTTCACAGAAACCAGTCAAATCGGAAGAGATGAAGCTCCTCTGACTTTGAAAATTTATTGATGAATAATGTATTTCTGAACACTTCATTAGAATGAAACTTAGTCCACTGCCTTTGTTAATGTATTTCATAGCACTTTCCCTTTTCTGTGATTTAATCTTAAATTACTTAGTTCAGTTCTTGGTGTATATTTAAAAAAAGAAAAAAAACATTTCTTGCAAAAAATTTATTTAGTGTGCTTGTAACTAATGGTTATCTTAACATGTTTAGATACATGATACAATGCCATAGTAAGAACAAGCCTTGGCTTTGAAAATACTCCCTATGACAACCATTCTTTATTTGGAAACTAGAGACAACTTTTTTTCTTTTTTTTCTTTTTGCTGTTGTTTTAAATAGGCTTGGTAGTAGTACAAAATACACAATATATGTTCAATTTGAACAATGTTTATTTTCATATCAACAAAGTCCTGATGTTGCAAAGTTTACGTGCTTTGCCCTGATATATACAAATACAGTTCACTTATATGTAACTACTGCAGTTGGTGAGCATCACTTTGTCTCTTAAGTGCGCTTTTTTTTTATATAGTTTGCTGACTTTTGTGCTCTTTTTACAAAACATTTATGAATCCTGACTCACACATGAAAATGTAAGGAGTGCTTTAATTTGCTTGTGACTTGAATGCTAAGGTACTGGTTTCAGGTCGTACCTGTGAGCTTTTATTTCACAGAAGGTGAACTAAGATTCCTCTGATACTTTAAAGACACTTTCTAGGAACTTAGCTGCTGTGTGAAGCTATAGTTACCAGAAGTGTTACGACAGATGCTTAGTAGTTTTTTCATTATGTGAAGGGAGGTATGGGAGGTAGGGTGAAGGATAGACATAGCAAAACCCTACCAGCTAGTAGCAATACATCCAATTGCTACTGTCAGTGGCACGTTACATTGGTGAGTCTCCTCATGCCTGAGATGTTTTGGGAGAAACTCCTGCTGTGTTTGAGTACATTCTCCCTGTTCTGAGTTGCAAAAGACAGTTTTGGAGAGATGACCACACTGGCGTGTGATGGCTCAGCATTTCCACACACAACAGCATTAGTGTGTTGAGATGCCCTAGCTCTCTGCCATCTGAAAGCAACTAGTGGGAATGAGTTCAGACAGTAGAGGTTCAGGAGCAGTAGTGGTTAATAGGGAAGATGGACAGGATAGAACAGGTTCATAGGTTTCACTGCAAAGTAGGGATTAATTGATGGGTGATGGAGACGAGAATATGAGTGGTAAGTAAATAAAGCATTTAAGAGCAACAAAACAGATAACCATGCTGGGAGATGTAAGTAGACACTAAAATCTGTGTCTGGTATTTTTGAAACACATTTGTAGTATGGTGCCTTGTGGTCAGTCAGGGCCAATCCAAGAGTGAGGCAACGGGGAAACAATTGGGTTTTTTCCTTACTGACTTAATTAGTGCTGTAACCCTTTCAAGTATATGCAAAGTGTGACTTAAGAAGTGTCAATTCAGTGACCCTGTAGTGGAAAGTGCTAAGGGTTGAGAAAGGATTAGATAGGGGAGTAGTTGCTGTATGTAAACATAAGGCCCCTTGAGAACAAGTCCCAGCACCAGTAAGGCAAAAATCCATGGCTTTTGTTCTGTGACAAGCTGTAGTTTAGCTGTGAGGTAGGATACCACCTCATTAGATCTCAATTAAGATATTGAGGTGTATCTTCTGATCTTCACCAAAGTGTAATCAAAGCAATGAATCTTTTTATGCCCTTCCTAAGAGAAAAGAGATTAAATTAGTCTGGGAACCTCTGTCAGCGAAACTTTTGTCTTAGTAGGAAAAGCAACTGTTTATTGTCAAGACACTGTCACATGATGTCAGTGCCTGTGGTGTTGCCACAAAATTTCAGAAATTAAACATTATAATAGAAAGCTTCTGTAAATGGGGTCATTGAGGTCAGGCATTAAATTAGAGGGCAACATAGTTTGTTTGTCTTCTTTAATACTAAGAGCATCCTGTAGTCTTTCTGAGGCTTTAGTCTTCCGAAGGAGGGCATGTGTATATATTTGTCATGTCTTATTTTAAAGTATTGTCATTATTCAGACCCTGGTATTAATGACAGCTTTTTTCCTCTACATTTTCTGAGTTAACATTTTATTAGAAAAATTTGAAACAGGAAGCCAGTGGAAGGCTCTGATGGCCCATCTCTTAGCCCTCAGGCTCTAGTTCTTTAACATATATTTCTGAGGCAGTGGCCTGTGCTGTGAAAAGGCAGTGCACTCTGGATGGCAATGCTGGTTTTGTAAAATAAAACCAGCACTTTTGATACTTTGAGAGGACCCTGTATTGTGAAAATCCTGTGGGATGACTCTCACAGAAGAGGTAAGTGAGAATAATAAGACCCAGCTTCCTCTTGCCACATTGAGCCACAGATAATCTGCTAAGCACTAGGTACTGTCATGCAGGATGTTTTTTTCTCAGCTTGCCAATGAAATTAATTTCCATTAGTCATCGAGTCTGATTACGGAGCATGGAATGCATTTTTTCCTAAACAAGACATTCTCTTTGGAACAGAAGTTAGAGCTACAAATTTTATGAGCACTGAAATATCCATGGCAGTATTTGTCTTCCTCTCTTCATTGCTGACATTCCAGTAGAGGAGCTCAGAATACTGTTCAGATGTGTAATACTGTCAAGTCAGTAGATGAAGACTTTTCAGGACCTCAATATAAAAAATATGTCATACTTTTGTTCTTTAACACGTGCTGTATTGTCAACAAGTTGCAGTGGCATTTGACATCAGTATGAATCATGCAATACACATTCTATGTCTTTTTTACTTTTCCCTTTGCAGTTCAGATGGAGAAAATGGAACAGATGAAAAAAGAAAGGCTGGAAAATCACCTACTGTGTTGCTGCAGACCCCTACCATTGAAATGGAGTACTTTGATGACCGGAAAAAAGCTGATGTTGCAAGGTAATGTCAGAAATGCTGTCAATTTTTTACTCAGATAGTCAGAATGGTTAAAACCCATTCAAGAAGCTAGGTTGAGTAGCAACATTTGTCAGGCATCCTAGTTGTGGGTTAGCTTGCACACTGTGCAAGTAAACAGGAATCAGAGCCACCTTCCCGGGGTTGCTCTGTTACCCACCACAAGCAGTCAGGATAGTGGGAATTTGGATTTTCGACTGGCTTTGCTACCCTGTTCTAGGAAAAACTACATTGCATTGATTGGTGCCACTGCTAGGTACATCATTTTCACAGTCAATTTGACAGTCAGTCAAACTGAGCTGCAGTTTGAGTCCTGGGCTGTTCCCAGAACACTTTTGTGCTGGAATATTGATTGTTCATGGTAAAACTATTACAACAGTTTTAATTTTTGGACTCTGTGCTGTATATTGTAGCAGATTATTGTAATGTCTCTGCAAAACCAGTCATTCTTCCTTTGTTGGAGAACTGGAAAGCATTTGAAACTCTTCTAAAAGAAAACAAAATAGTACTAAAATCCCACTTGGAGGGCTTGAATACAAGCATCCCTTTCACTTTGTCAACTGAGCAGGCAGTGCAAAAGTCAGCAGTCAACCTGACACTGTGGTTTTAGTCATGAGGCAGATATTTAAAAAGCATCACTTAATTTCCTGAAACATCTTTGAGGAAAAGGTATTTGAAGAAATATGTGATTACTTGTTTTTCCCCCCTTTTCAAACTTTCTTTCAAGTCTTACTTCTCACATCCAATGTAATTGACTGTGTGCTGGTGAGAGGTTGGCATAAGGTTTTTATAAGGCTCACTGTTAATTTCAGTTTGACCTGTACTTTACATAGGCACACAAATACACATACACATGTATTTTAGAGTTTTCTTCTGCGAGGGACCACCTGAGATACGCAGCAAGTCCCCCTGCTGTACAATATCTTTCCTAAATCCAGCTATATCTCCACTACACTTAGGGATTCTCTTCCTCTTCCCCCTTACAGTTTGTACTGGAAATCCTGACCTCTCAAGTTTAGGAAAGTAAAGATGACTTACTGTGCAGGATAAGGTGCAGTAACGGAAACTTTTGTAGCACCTTTCTTTCCTCATTGTATCTTTAGTATAACTTGTTGTTCAGGTCATTCAGTCTAGGAGTCCTGGGTTGTGTTTTTCCTTCTGCTCTTCAGTCTGCATCTGAAGGCCTCTAAAAAAAAGTTAGTTTATTTTTATAGCCTGTTGATATGCTTTTGTTCTGTGCTAAATAGCTCTCAGGGATAATGATCTTCTCTACCTGATTCATGAAACATTGTTTATCCCACCTCTGTTTTTGTTTTCTGAACAGTCCATACCATTAATTTCTCCTGTATAAAACAAACAAAACTTATTTTCCCAGCCATCCACAGAGACTTTCATCTGTACTTGTTCTCCTCTAGAGTTGTTGCAGTTTTGGTTGGTTTTCTTTTTTCCAATATGAATGGCTAGAGCTGAACAGGTACAGCTTCCTGTACAACTGGCAGTCACAATTCCTTTTCATCTCCTCTAGGATTGCTGGCTATCTTAATGATATCATTACACTACATAGTTCATAGCCATCCTCTGACTTGTGCACCTGTTTCTTCTCTGTTGTGCTTTCCAAATGAGCTCACACTTGGTAGTACAAGTTCATAGCTTTCAGTACGCTACCTTGCTCTCTCAGCTACTAAGTTTTATCTTACTTTATCTTGCATTAGTAAGTAATATGCTTATTGTGTTAGTATTTCACATGTTGCCGAGAAACAACCAAATGTGAAGCTAAGCACTGTGATAATTCATTAAGTTGTAAAAAAGTCTTGAACTTTTTTTACTTCTCTACAACTAGTAACACAGAATATTCCTTCTAAATTAAAAGAAGACCGTCACTGAGGGCTGGCATGGTTTAACACTAAGACATACTCCTCTTTATTGCTGCATAATCCTTGATGAATCAGATAATAGTTATTAAAGGATTAATATGTTTCATGGAAAAGCATGTCCTGTTGATAACTTGCCAGGAGTAATGAACTGAGGCCAAGCTTATCTGAGATGCCTTTTTTAATCTTCAGGACAAAGAGCAGCACAGATAGTCCACTCATGACAGGGGATATCAAGAGTGACTCCAAGACTGAAAGAAAAAAACGTGCCTCAAATCAGGTATGGCAGAGGATGGACTAATTTGTTTATATATAGTAAGTGTAAATACATAACTACCATGACAGTGTCCTTGTTTAGCAATATTATAGTTCATGGTTGTTTGAGAACGTAGGTGCCTTTTTCATCAGTATGTTAAGAGTCTGGGTAAAGCGGGATACAGACTTACAGCCACATAGCAAAAATGAGGATTTATTGTAAAACAAGTGGGCAAAATGAGAAGGTATTGGGAGGATAGGAACTGGAATGGGTAACCTGATTGTAAGACTATCTAATAAGGCATGTGTCTCTGGGGTGGGGCTTTTTGTTTTTCAGCTGAAGGCAAACGCACACTTTCATAAGCTGTTTCTAGATGTTCCCATTGATGAGCCACTGAAACAAAGTAAGTATTAACTGGCTTGTCATTGCTGGCTGTGGATCTAAGGTGATGTTGTTACCCACTAATTGTGGTGATGTACATGAGGGAATACCTACAATTTAAAATCCTTAAACTCCAGCTGCCTAGAGCTACGAAACCTTCATCTGCATGCAGTGGGTGTTTTTTGTTGTAATCTTGCAAAACTTAAATCTTCATATACAATTCTTTGGGAATTGTAGCCCGCTTTGCACTTCTAAGCAGAGTAACCTAGTGCAACATTTTTTGGAACTGAAGCTTCCTTGCTAAAAGCACTACTGAATTGAGACAACACTGGTCAAGTAACTAGCTTGAGGTTGTGCTCTTGCTGATGCTTTAAGATTTAAAAACACTAGTGGGAGAAGGTCTTAAAATGTTTTAAAGATTATACAGTTCTCTGTGGTAGTTATAACAAGTGAATTCTACATAGATACTTATAACAAATGTTTCTTGAAAGGAATACCAGGAAAGTGGTTCATGAGTAACGAATGGCTTGCTTAATGGCTATGAAGTAAAAGCAGTATCACTTTGTGTTGTACCTCTGTTGGTCATCTAGTCCAGACAACTACTATGGAGCTAAAAGTTTAAAACCTTTCATTAAGCTCTGTACAATTACATAATATAGTTACCCGAAAGCTAGTCAAAAAGTTCGTAGGAAGCTAGGTGGTACTCACTCAGAAAGGATTCTTGGCTTGTGGGAGCCAGCTGCAGGTTATTACACATTTCAGTCTTTGTCCATCAGGTATTTTGAGTCTAAACTTAGGCCTGTGAAATCTTCTGATCTTGTCAGTGTTAGTTAAACTTACTGAATATTTCAAAGTTTGACGATGTTTATCAAAAAGTATAAACCTAATCATATTATAGCTTTGAAAAAAGCCAAACTGCTCTAACAGTTGGCTTGATTTGTGGTTACCTTGAAGGTTATAGAGTAACTATTTGTTTCAGGCTTTACCTGTGCTCTGCAGAAAGAAATTCTGTACCAAGGAAAGTTATTCCTTTCTGAAAACTGGATTTGCTTCCATTCCAAGGTTTTTGGTAAAGACACTAAGGTTAGTAAAATCTTTATGTACAGAACAGTAATGCTATTCCTTAACAATTTGTTCATCACCAGAAGTTCACATTATTATGCAAGGCTAGAATACTGCCAGTACTTTTCAGTATCATTGAATACAATCACTGTTCAGAAGTGATCCCCAAAGTCACACTAGAACTGGAGCACTATTATTGTGAAAGATTGAATTTCTCTCTTGAGGGCTTCCTGTCTGAAAAAAATAGGTGAAAGGAGAGGATCTGACATGCAGCAGTGAGGGCATTACCAAGCCCATGTAGCACAAACTGTACAAAAATGTCTTTCTTGGGGTAAGTGTGGAAAAGGAGGTAGGAGGAAGGAAGGCTGAAAAGTGTAAGGACTACAAGACTGTAGTTGGGGAACTGGAGTGAAGGATCAAGCATATTAAGACAATTAAAGAGGAAGAACTAGAACTGGCTTCTGAGTTAAGTGGCAAAGGTCTATGAGGGATTCTTCTAGAGCTCTTCCTGTTCTGCATAAACAGACAATGGGAAAAGAAAAAACAGTTTGCAAGGTTTTTACTTGTGAGCCTAGTATGAAGGGCAGAAATGGGACATGAACAGTCAGGAAGATCCTAATTTGCGAGATCATTATTTACTCCTCCTTGGTGCAGATATGACCCCCCTAAGGCTTGGGCCCCTTGTGGTGAATGATATGCATACAGATAAAAATAAAGCCTTTCCAAAAAGACTTGTGTTCTGGTTTTGTTGATTTGGACCTTTTGGAGTGGTTTTCTTTGCTTGCATAAACTCTGCTTTGTTTTTGAACTTTTATTGGGAAACAGCTTCATTTGCTGCAAGGAATTCTTTGGCTTTTTTCTTGAGTACTTTGTTGAACAAAGTTCCTGATTAGGTCCATAACCTTTGTCAGTGAATTGGGTGCTGAAACCAGTTTAGGAGTTGACAGTATCTCATTTCTCCATTTTGATGGAACACCATCTATCTTTGAAAGGGCTTTTAAGAAAGTGGAATAGGTTTAAAGAGTGCTTAAAATTATTAACAGCGCATTGTTCACAGTGACTTTATGGGTTTATTGTGTTTTACTGCTTGGCCCAAGAAACTGAGTTATTGTTAATTCCTAGTTAATGGATTCTATTAGTCATAGGCAATACGTTAATGCAGATGGTGTGTATGTCAGTGAAAGTTATGTGGCACAAACAAGGAAATCAAAATTTTGGTTGGATACTGTAATTCATAATTAGTAACAACTATTTGGCATTTAGTTTCATTAAAATTGAAGCTGGTGTATTAGCAGTTTCCTGTTCACCACGACAAATGTGACTACTTCAAACTGTGGGACAGCTTTCTAAATTCAAACTAAGCTAAATGTATATAAAAATCTAATAGAACTCTACCAAGTAGACTAGAAAGACTTGGAAAAAAGATGCAGAATGATAATGATGCAGTACTCGGAAATTATCACTGTCAACAGAGTTTTAAATACAGGAATGTATACATATTTATGTATATGATGAAAAGGGAAAACATTACAAGATAGGGTAGAGTAGACAGTATTTTTAAATGTGTCTATAGTGGTATTCCAAATTATTCTATTCTGGGTCATTGTTGTTCAGAAAACATTGTAGGGAAAATTAAGAGTGAAGGGGATAGACCTGATCATTTACTTCCAGCTGTCTTTCCCCTACCCCTGCAACACACACTTAAAGCTTTGCTCAGTCACATACAGCAGGCACAAGTTTTTAGGAATACCATCAACAAAACAGCAGGAAAATCAAGGATATAATGAAAAATAATGTAATGGGAGGGGGAGGAGGAAATCAAGTTTGATAGCAAGAGGAACATTCTTAGCAGTCAGATACACTGACAAAGTTTCCAAGACACAAAATCTCTGTTGCTTAGTACTGGTAAAACAATTTGATCTTAATGGTAAAGTATTTTACTGTGAGAAACAGCAGATCTGCATGTCCTAATAAAGTTTTTTGCATGAGTTCTTCTACCTGCTGATTTTTTTTCTTACTGAACGCTTTGGTGGAAGTAATAGCCATGCAAATCAGGGGATTTGAGTCTGCAGTGTAAACACTGTGCACATTCAAAAATAAAAGATTGCTTCTGCAGGATTTAATAGGTTTTGAAGTACATCACTGTCTTAGCAGGTAGTCTTTCCTGGAGCTAAGCGTTACCTTATGCATTTTAGTTTCTTTCCAAGTTATCTGCAGGTAAAAATTGTTTCCTGAAATAATTATTATTCCAATTAGAAATAAAGTACTCTGCAGTGATTTTACCATTTTAATCTAATGCTGGGCTAACAGTGCAGTAAGCAAGTACTTAATCCCACTTAAGTACACTTTAGTCTTGATTACAGTAATGTTATCCATCAAAATAGTATGCAGTAGAATGCTATTAACATCTCTGATTTAAAGTTCTTTGTGATGAACTGAACCAATAGAAAACTTACAAGCTGTTTTTTTATCATTACTAAGCAGGATTTCTGCTAAAAAATCTAGTTTGGTTTTGGTTTGGTTTGGTTTGGTTTTTTAAAGTTATGCAGATTCTGTTCTGACTACCTGAGGATTCTGGGTTTTTCCTGTCAAACACACTTCATAGCTGCTCCCTTCTCCCCAGTCCCAGAAAATCTGTTTTGAAAAGTGTTGCAAAACCTTTGTAGGTCAATGCAATGCCCAATCTAAGAAGAAAAGGTATAGTGGAGGACCTGTTTAATTACCCATTTTCAAAAGACATGACTTCTGAAGCAGGACAAATAGAGTTGACATGTTAAAAAAAATCAATAGAAGAAATATTGACCAGATGTACAGATTCTTAAACCCAGGTTTGGGACTAAGAATAATTAAATTATATGCTTTGGGTTGGGTTGTTTTTTTCTGCTGGCACACTTTTTTAACAAAACTAAGTACCAAGTAAAGAGTGAGTTTCTAGCCTTTAGATGGGAAGCAGATATTTGACTAGCCATGCTTCAACAGTGGCTGGCAATCCTTGCATGTATTAATGTACAGAAATGCATTTTTTGTTACCAGAAACAATTTTTCATTTCCTGACTTTGTGTTGCTATTCTGAACAAATGTTAACAAGGTTTTATGAAACTGCACAAAGTACTTAATTCTCCTTCTGCGCTGATGGGTTTTTTTAATTCAATGTTGTGATTGCTTGTTGAACAATCTTTGGGCACTGTTAATCTTGCTTCCAAATTGCTCAGGCAGTTGTGACAGTATGTGCCAAAGGAATTTTTAACAGGGACTGTATCCTACTTGTGTATCCAGGATTATTATATTTGCCCAACTTACTAAGATTTAGGCTTTTCAACCAAAAGTCAAACCAGGTATTTGGCCCTTTGTAATACAGGGTTTACAAGAAGAGTCCATACAGAATATCTGAAGTGAAATACTAAGTGAGACTTAGCAGGCATTAAGCTAATGGGGTTGGATGTAAACACAAAGCAGGAAGGAAATTTGAGAACTTTTCAAGGTAAATGTAGACAGTCTGGATGACATACACAGGAATCAGTTTAAGTAAGTCAGTGGGTGTGTGAGTATTGGATCTTTCAACATTACTGAAGGATGAGCTGTTTACTCAGCTACTTGTTGCAGACTAAAGATCTGTAAGAGGTGAGAAGCTTTTATGTTCTTTCTTCAACAAGCCTGTCTTGTCTGATCTGTTCTGAAATGTTTTGTTGCTAAACAAAGCCTAGCTTTAAGACTGGTTTGTTCTGCAGATCTACAGTGAACTAAACCTATATTCTTGTAAGAGCCAGAAGGGATCAGGAAAGGAAGGCATAAACAAAAGCCTCACTTGGCATCTGATAAAAATAGAAGTAAAAGTAGTTAAGAAATAGTAATAATCTAAAATCATACCTGGTCCGTATGAAATGTTAGTAATCAGGCACATAGTGGAGTAATCTTTAAATGACAAGCATTGAAGGTCTGTCTTATCAATTGGTAGGCTCGCTCCTTGTGAAAGGATATGCAGATTTGTATGCACATATTGGGACTCTTACACTACGTTGATCTTGTTTCAGATTAGTATACCTGTGCTCTCAGTGACACTTTTGAAGAAAACCAAAACTGCCCGTCTTGTGCCAAATGCTCTGATCATAGCAACAGTCACAGATAGGGTGAGTACTAGTGGAGGGGGAAGCTGTTGCATTCTGCCTGCTTCTTTTTCCATTTTTTTCTTCTTTCTTTTTTTTTTATTTCCTACTTATTGGCAATAATGTGAGGGATTCTTGAAGGTGCCAGCTGGCCATTTAAACAGCTACAGGAATTGGTCTCATGTGGGCATTTAAACTTGGGACTCTGGAGGATCTGGTTTCTTAGAGGATGATTCTAGCTTCTTTTGCCTTCTCTCTTGTGACAAGCAAGGACTGGGTTTTTTTCTTCCTCCTAGCTCCCTTTTTTCTTTGAATCTGCAGTAAACAAAGCTAGGTAGAACTGAGTGAGAAAATAAGAAATAGAATTTCTGGTTGCCACCTGCTTTCTTTAGTCTGTCATTCCTCATTCTCCAAGACTGCTCTGTAGTAGTACTAGGGAACTGAACAGTACTACTACTGCATGCACAGAGGGTTACTTGCCTTGTTGGCAGCTCTGACAGTATCCTTTCATTTACTTGGGTCTCTTACCTGACCAGCAATACCTTAGATGCACAAAATACGGTTGCTTACAGTGATACTCAAGAATAGTATTTGCATCAATCAGTAGAAAATGATTATCCTAAGAGCAGCTTGAAAGCCAGCCCAATTTCATTGCATAAATATTTTCTGTATGTAGGAGACTACAAAAAAACTAATTGTGGGGATTTGGGTTGGGTTTTTTTTTCTAAAGGGCTAGGCAAAACATAGTATGCAAAGTCTTTATAAAGAAAGAACAGATCTGGACTATGCTGTAGTTCCTGCAGCAGCACATGGTAACTTCTATGTGCCTGTTCTTTGTTCCTTGTGATTAACCGCAGATCATAGGCTTAGAAGATCTGAAGGATTTTACTGCTATATGGAAGTTAAATAATGAAAGTTGAAAATAGTTACTTGATGAGCAAAACCAACTATCAGTTTTATTTAGATAAAAGGAACCTTCTAATTTAGGCCTTTTCTCAGTTTTGCAACTTTTGTTTTTCAGTACATGTTTGTCTCCTTACTCTCCAGAGATACCACCTACAAGCTATTAAAATCTATCTGTAGACATCTTGAGGTAAGTATTAATGGGACTGAAGATGCTATGTAGCTTTGTGTTCATTATTACTGCTTTCCTGCTTTTAAATGCTAGGTAGTTTCTGAGTGTGTTCCTTGTTAACAGTGCTGCTTTTTTCAGGATACAAGCACAGGCAACAGCCCAAATCCCTCTTCTGCAGAAAACAGCTTCAGGGCTGATCGTCCTACAATTCTGCCCTTGGTAAATGGCTTAGAGGTTTGTTCTTTTGTTGCATGGCACCTTTCATTGCAATTACTACTTACAATGTCTTAAGAAACTGAAGGAAATCAGGACATCTGTTTCTATAATTTCCATGAGTTTTTTAACATTAGGAAGCAGTGGGAATGATTGGCATAGATGTAATTTGATCTGATCACATGCGGCATATATATATATATATATATGTGTGTATGCTTGGATATATTCCAAAGTCTGTATGCTTTACATATCTCTTTTTAGTGGTCAGGTTTCACAGCACTCTATACTGCTCCTTCCTCTGCCATCAACAGTTTTTGAAGTGTTTCTAGTTGCAGTCCTTCCTCTGTAAGCCATTTCAGAGCTGTGTAACCACATAGGATGACCAGAGTCTAATTCTACTTACGCCTATCCTGGACTTCTCAGTTTGTCTAACTTAACAGTCTTGCTTTTGCACACATACTTTATCTCTTCACTTAAAGGAAGGCAGGGGATGAGGCTTAAATTCTAGTGATCATATGAGGCTTAACTTGCTAACTTGCTATCAATATCTTGATATCAGAGATTATTCCTGGTTAAACAGCTTTAAGTCTGTAATTGCTGGCTCATTTTCTAGAGAGAGGTCAAAGGAAATAAGGTTGTTCAGATTTAGAACAGGTCTGAGTTTTCTTGTGACTCTTTCTCCCCATCAGGATTTCAATGAAGACTATTCTGATCTGGATGGAATAGTGCAGCAGCGGAGACAAGAGATGGAAGAGTCCAGCAGCACAAGCTCACAGACCCCAGAGCTGGAATGCTTCCAAGGTGAGTGGGATCATGGGGCACCAAGAAAATGAGAATGGTTCAGCTCTCAGTTTTGCTTCTGTAATCTCTTTCTGATGTGGAATCTACATTCTCAACAGTGCTGGAGAATTACATGTCTTTTTAAGGTCTTCCGCCAAGCCACAATAGCTACATTTCTGTTGTTACATCCTTTTGCAGTCCAGACTCGAGCAATGACTTGGTCAGCAGTGGATCTGATTTTTCACTAGTGCCTCCAGTTGCTTATCCACATCCTGTCTGCTCCCCACATCCCCCATGAGTTATGCTAGCAGATACAGAATGTAGAAAATGTTCCTCCTTTAAAAAAAAAGAAAGGAAATAAACAAAACCCCATATTCTAAAGTAGTTCGAGTCACAGTGTTAACTTCTAATCTATACAAATAAACGTTCTGTACCATGATAGCTTTTGTCATCAAAAAAGTTATTTTTGACATGTGTTTTTGTTTTTTAAACATTCATTTTATTCTTTGTAGTTGTTAAGACACTTGAGAATACTGTCCAAAGTTATTCTTTCTTAACAGTGTTGTTTGTAGTCTCATATGCCTCAAGTTCTTCACTTAATTAGCAGGAATGCTGTGTAGAAACTCACTGCGTACAAGTTCATAACTACAGCAGAACTTGTTTTATGTAGCACATGCTGAATGTTATTAGCAAAACCTAGGGTACTATTCTGCTGTACAATTAATATATATTAACATATTAATGTGTTGTTATGCCATTATTATTCCAGGTTCTATCATTACTGTAAAAGAATTTTTATAATAAGAAAGCTTTACCATTGCTTTTAAATGACATACTATCATTTTTATAGCAGTTTTCTGTCACAATAGTTTTAATTAACTCTTCTTTTTTCCTATGTGTCTTTTGTTCAGTGGTATGATTTGAGGCTATTTGCTCTCACTGGTCTTTGGTTTTTACTCTGTGTGTATTTTTAATTGTTTGGTGGTGTTTGTGAAGCAGTAACTAAATTGTGGTGTTATCACTTGCCACATGAATGCTTCTGAATAATGATTTAACTTGCTATCTTACTTCCTTAGAGCTAATAGCTACTTCAAACCTTTCCATTTTCCTTTTCCACAAATAAAAAATCAATATCCAGTTAAAGAATCACCCTAGGAAAAGGAATTGGGAGGTGGGGGGGGAACACATCTGTCACTTGTGATTCTGTTTCTTGTGCATCATTAGGGCAATCCAGGGTGTGCAACTAAAGCATGAACAAAACTAAGTGTGACTGGATTTTTCTGTGCCATCTCTTTCAAGAGATCATCTGCATTTAAACAAGAGTCAGGAAAAGAAGCTATAATCTCCATTTTTGAAGTAACAATGCAGTATGTCTATTTGATGTTGCTATTAAAGTAATTTGGAATTATTACTCTAGCATATTCAGTCCTTTTGAGAGATGACTTTTACGTCTGTATAATTTTCTGACTGGAAATTCAGTGATAACCTTCAAAGTTTGCACAGGTTGCCATCTTTCAAAGAATCTAGAAATGTAAATACAGAATACATCATCCTCTTCCAGTCCAGGTGCTTCTTTTATATTTTGTGATGTTGTGGAATGACTATGCAAACTGTTTTAAGGCTACTAAACCAACTAGTACTTTCTATCCAAGTCCAGAAATGCACCTTTTAAAATCCTCCTCTTCCCCTACTCCTTTACTAACTTAAGCTACCAAGAGCTACCTTTGATTTCATATGTCAGCTTTATTAAAAATCTTGCTTTTGACAGATTATCATGTTGTTGAGACACAGACTCACTTAAAAGTTTCCAAGACTGAGGCAAAATCCGTCCATTCAGATGCACACAGTAAACGTGGACCTGATGGAAAAGCCCGAAACAATCCTCGAAATGGTAAGGAGTCAAGGGCAGACCTTCAGCTGGAGTAAGTTGAGATAAGTTTGCATAGTTCACATAATTTGGAAGATGTCTTGCTTATTTATCCCTCTGTTTTTATTATCTGTTGCATGCTTAAGAACACCATTTGCATGCTGTGATCTGCTTTGATCAAAGTAATACTTGGTTCTTTTTCTTGCAGGCAATTCTGAAGCCTTCGGGTTCCTCCACAAAGTAAAGTCCCAGAAGCTCTTATCCCTGAACCATATACTTGTATTTTACGCAATTCTGTAAGTTAGCAATTAATACCAAAATTGTGAAAATACTCAGATTTTCTTATGTTTGCATAGAGTAATATAACCTAAGCTTCACTTGAAAAAAAAGGAAATTATTGGGAATTGTGGCCTTTAAACTTTTCAGAAGTAGAAATGCTGGGGCAAGCTTACTTAACAGGCCTTTTACTTTTAACAGCAAAGGGGTCCTTTGGTTCAGGAAATGTTAAGAGTTTAACTACTTGCAGGTTCATTTTACATATCACTTAGCAAAGGCATACGCATTTGAGATTTTCATAAATGTCTGAATGCCAATGATGGGTATTCTTGAGGTGTCTCTTAGAATGATACCTTTGTCATTCAACATGAACAAGTAACAGTTCGAATGGCTTTTAACATTAAATTTGTCAGTTACCTCTGAAATTTCCATTAACTGAAGTGCCTTATTTTTCTCTCCTACAGTGTTTGTGTATTAATCTTTTCTACCTTCTACATGAGATACAAAATCAGTGTCCTGGAGGAACGCCTTATTTCCATCACATCCTTTGATTCACATATTAAGGAGTAAGATACACTCTGTAAAACTTGGGGGGTTAAAAATCTTTTTCCACTATCTGTCATGCTCATCTATTTTCTTTAGAAACCACTGTGATACTGTAGGGCCCTTGTGGTACTTCAGTGTCCTGTAGTTCTTGTATCTGTAATAGCCTCATCTCACAGCTTTCTGTATAAGAGTTTTAGTACAAGTGTGATAGATCGTGGTGTACTACTGCCTTGAGAATGTTTCAGATGGCTGTGAGTAACTTCACGGTAAACTGCTGAAGTGAGCAGTTTCTTTCCAAAGCTATGAGTCCATGGAAAATGTCTAACTTCTGTCTTCAGTCTTAATGTCATTTGATTAGCCTAAGATGACAAGGTACTTCATAATGTTTGGGCTAATACATCTGACTTGCTTGTATAATGTTTTCTAAAGCTTTCAGCTGCCTATATGCTCTTTAGAAACTGATATCCTATCTTGCTAAAATAAATTAAATAAAAACCCAAATAGAATAAATTAATTAAAAAAACCCCAAACACCAAAAAAGCCCCACACCACAAAATCAAACAAAACAAACAAACAAAACAAACAACGAAAAACCCCCGAAACACACCAAGGGAAGGTTAAGAGGAAATATGGGAAGGGGCCATAGTTCCATTGATAGTTCCATTCTGTAGCTAGTCGTGGATGTCATCTGCCCCTGCATATTTTTATGTTTTTTTAATCTCCATCTTGCATGGATAGGAAATACGCAAGTATCAAATGGAGAGGCAGTGCAGGGGCATACTCCGCAGCAGTACACTGCTGTAAGTTGTGTCAGCTTCCTGCTCCTCTCTTAGAACAGTTTATTCAGCATTAAATTTTGCATTAACTCTTTTCCCCTTCTACTAACTGATTTTTTTCTGAGCTGCTCTGAAAAACATGGTTTCAAAAGTCATTTGTAAATTAATCTCAGTGCAAAACCCGCAGCCACATGCAGCATGAGTGGGAATGCTGACAGCTGGAGAAGCACCACCTGAAAAACAAGGGAAATAAAATTGAAGCCAGAGCTGTACCCAGGCTCCATGAAACTGTCTGCAAAGTGTTTTGAACCTGTAGCAAGTTCTTGAATAGGGTGCTTGTTAATTCGACTTTCTTTGATGACCCATCCATGACAAACAGGTCACTCTGACAATGCAGTTGTGGTCACATGAAACAGTGTGCTGCTTAGGATACAACCTCTCTCAGCTGTCTCCTGTGGAAAGCAGTAGGACTTGTACGTGTGTGTCAGAAGACAGAGCTAGGTTCTTAATAAAAAAGAAGCAGGAAGGAAATGACTCTTTATCTTAAAGAGGCTTGCATTTGTATTTTACTAGTAATGCAAGGAGAGGGGTAAACCTACCTCTAATAGTAGGCAATGTCAAAAGTAATTTTCCCACTTTTGGCATGTTTTGATTAGCAGGATACTGTGTTTCTCTTCTGAAGCACTCTTACAGAAGAAAGTCCTGTTTTCTGTTGCTCTGATCGCAAACAGTACAAGAGACAGGATGATCTAATGTGCACTACTTCTATAGTGTCAAGGGGTTGGGCTTTTTGATTTCCTCTAAGTCACAGGACATGGAAGTTAATGCAACTTTTCAACTTATTTCCAGTGGAAATAGCTGTAAAGTTTTCCATCCAAACTTCTGGAGAATGAGACCACATAAAGAAGATAGTCAAGACTGCAGAAGTGACTAGGCCTTTGTTTCTGTAAACAAGTACAGTTCACAATGTCACCACTGTATTCCTATCTACATGTATCTCTCAGTTCTGTTTTCATTGTCTTCGCTTCTGTCACACTTACTTCTTCATTCTGTTTGACAGACAACCAGTGCGCCAAGGCTTGGGATCTCACCTGCAAATTAATGCTGATGCCCTTTGTGATGAGTTAACGGCTAATCTTATAAAATTGGAAAAGGTAACTTCCTATGATATAATGCAAATGCTGTTACACTAACCAGGTTCTTGCTGAATTTCTATAGTCTGTTATTTTGAAAAGTGCCTAGTTATCCCCAGATTTGGTACCAGAAGCTGGCATGTGTTCCTAGACTGGGTTTTGGACTATAAATTAGCCCAAGTACAAGCATTGGTAGGTATAAATCTTTTGTCTTGAGCTGAGGCTTACAACCAGGAATACTAATACTTCCGGGGTCATTATTGCATGTAGTGATCTCAACGTTTTGTTTTGAGAGCTTTTTTCATCCATTAAGGCTAAGGATTCTGAACTTAGCCTTTCTTACTATTTGATTAAATTTTCTGTCTGGGGCTTTTGTTTGAGTTTTGGAGTTTTTTTGATAAAGAAAAACAATGCTGGCTTTCATACATAGTCAGCCTCTTCATATGAAGTGGCTGGAATCTGCCTGTTTCATTTTAATAACACAAATGCTGCTGCACCAGTTGTGTAATTCCCTGTACCTGACCTTTACTTTTTACCATTCTTTAAAACAAGAGTGGGATGTGCAGGCCTTATTTTCACTTTAGGTGTTGTGTTGGGCTAACCTTGGCCAGCAGTCCGATGCCGACCCAGCTGCTCTCTCACTTCCCCTGCCTAGCAGGGCAGGGGGAGAAGACAGGATGAGAAAGCTCATGGGTCAAGATAAAGTCAAGGAGACTGATTACCAGTTACCATCACACGCAAAACAGACTCACCTTGTGGAAAATGAATTTAATATAATACCAGATAAAATAGATTTTTTTTGTAGTGAGGAACAAGGACAAGCAACAGAATACCTTCCCTGCCCCCCGTCCCAGGCTCAACTTCACTCCTTTGCTCTTTACTTCTCACTCCTTTCCCTGCCTCCCAAATGGAGCTGGTGGGAGATTACAGTCAGCACATAACAATTTTCTCTCTGCTGCTCCTTTCATTTCCTATTTTCCCCCTGCTGCAGCATGGGCTCCTCCAAGGGCTCCAGTTCTTCAGGAAATAAGCACCTGCTGTGGTGTGCATTCTCCATGGGCTGCAGCATGGACATCTTCTCTGCCATGGAGCACCTCTTCCTTTTCAGACTTTGGTGTTCCTTCTGCTGTTTCTCACCCTCTTACTCTCCTCCTTTCTCTTTGGTGTTTTTCCCCTTTCTTAAATACTTTCCCAGAGGCTCCATCAGCATCTTGGCTAAGGGGCTCAGCCATGCCCTGCAGTGGGTCCATTGGAGGCTGCTGGAACAGCTATGTTCAGCACAGCACAGGGCAGCCCCTGGCCTCTTCCCACACACAGCAGCTGCTCCTGTAGCCCCCTGCCCTAACCCTGCACCCCAAACCTTGACAACTGCACCTAGTACAGTATGAAATGTTATGTGCTGGGAACACATACACTGGTCAAGTATGACAAAAAGTAATAGTGGANAGGGCTCCAGTTCTTCAGGAAATAAGCACCTGCTGTGGTGTGCATTCTCCATGGGCTGCAGCATGGACATCTTCTCTGCCATGGAGCACCTCTTCCTTTTCAGACTTTGGTGTTCCTTCTGCTGTTTCTCACCCTCTTACTCTCCTCCTTTCTCTTTGGTGTTTTTCCCCTTTCTTAAATACTTTCCCAGAGGCTCCATCAGCATCTTGGCTAAGGGGCTCAGCCATGCCCTGCAGTGGGTCCATTGGAGGCTGCTGGAACAGCTATGTTCAGCACAGCACAGGGCAGCCCCTGGCCTCTTCCCACACACAGCAGCTGCTCCTGTAGCCCCCTGCCCTAACCCTGCACCCCAAACCTTGACAACTGCACCTAGTACAGTATGAAATGTTATGTGCTGGGAACACATACACTGGTCAAGTATGACAAAAAGTAATAGTGGAGCAAAAACAAAAGTTACTTGAATTCCTACGTGCTTAAGTTACATGGGATATTTTTGCCTCTGTTTCTAATCTGAGTGCATGCCAACACCTTTTTTTCCCAAACCAAGTTCATTAAACAGCATAAAGCTAGGATTGTGTAATATCACTGTTTATTTGTGTAGCATAGCTTTTACAAAGACTGCCAAAAAGATTTTTGCCCCCTACATCTCCACCCCCTTGGCTGTGGAACTCTAGAGTAATAATGCTAGCATAACCCCTCTGTATGTTGTAGACAATAACAATATGAATACAAAGGGAAAATGCTTACCAGATGATTACCAGATACAATCTTTAGCCAAATTAGGTCATTTAAGAGGTTACTGCTTTCCAGCTGTCTGGGACAGGCTAGCAAGATGGTTCATGGGAGACCTCACTGGAAGCCAGCCAGCCAGCCCTTGGCAGCAGGGATAGGCACTTTCCCACTCCCTTGTATAGTCTGTTCTTGGAAACACAGTAAAAAGCAGCCGGATGGTCAGATCATTCAGCTATTCCCGGAGAAGTGACCCTCTGTCCTGAATTAGAGTCTTAAGTCATGTGCTTCTTTCAGCTAGTGTCTGCAGGGTTGGACCCTTAGTCTTACCTTGTATTTGCCAAACACTCAAGACACAATCAACTGCTGTGTATACAAGCTAAATGAGTATTGGCTGTAGCTGCATATTACTACATCCTGGTCCTCTCTAATCTAGGCGAGCAGTGGTTAGAACAGGGTGTTTGACCCTACTCTTGTACTGCAAAACTGAAAATCTAATAGCTTTATGTTCGGTGAGCAAAGTTACTGCAGTTGCTTAACTGCTTCATATGCCTTAGTGAAAACTGCTAGTAATTGGCTGCAGCTGGCTTCAGCAGCAAATGTAGCATAAAAGTTCCAGTGTAACTTGCCATCTCTCTACTCGCTTCCTGTGTGACTGCAGCATTGTAAATCAGAGCACAGAAATTATCTAGGTTAAAAACTAAAAATTACTCTCCGGTTAAAGAACGTTCAGTGCAACAGTATGTTGCAATGACTTTTTCAATCTGACCTTGTGATTTTTACAAGGCTTGGAGTCAAGGAATTACCATGGCTTAGCAGAATTTTGCTTTGGCATTTAAGTGTATTTAACAGGTTGTTAAAATGCACCGTGTCTGTCAGAGCACAGAGCGTTAAATTGGGGGAGGGAAAACATGGCCTAATGTTAATCATTGCCTTGTAGCTTGTTAAAAGGAAATTCCTGTGTGTACATTAAATGACTCGTCTAAAATTAGGTCCTTCTTACTGTTTTCCTTTCCCCAAAAAGGTGTGCGTCTGGGCTAGAAATCATGAGGTAGGATTAAGAAGTGGCATCTTTGAGCAGACGTTTCAAAGTCTGAAAGTAGCTGTGGCTAAACCTCCTGTAGCCAGTGATTGCTAGTTACCAAGATGCAGAGAACACGTGTGCCAGGGGATGTGACCCACTATATTCTCCCCTCTCTGCTTTTAAGGACAAGGAGATGAAAGGTGGATAAATAGGCTGTGTAAAATAGGTCTGCACAAATCATCCTTGAGGATGCGACTAGCTGGCATTGCCTTCCGTGTAACTAAGGGAAGATAACCCACAACTAATACGCCAAATCTGGGAAATGGGACGTGTCTGCTGATGGTTAGAAGACCTTACTTTACTGTGCACACATCATAGCCAGCTGCGTAGCTGAAGCTGTTACAAAACTATTTGAATTATCCACTTAAACCAAAGAGCTGCGACTTTGAAGTTTGAGGCTTTAATTGGGTTTTGATGAAGTTCAGAATAATTGGGTTTCTTGTGCCTTTCTTTCTAGCTGTGTTTTTTTTCTTATGTTATTTTCTCATACCTACTGAAGGAGAGAATCTTCAGGAGGAAATTGCGGGAGATACTCCTAATATGAAAGTTAGATGTGCTGCTGGCTGATTGTATCCAGATGTTTCCTTTGCCTCTAGTGCAGGAAGCATTTAACATGAATACCATTGGTATGAATAGTTGTGATAGAATTAACGTGCACACTCAGAGTATATTGAAGAGCATGTCTTGAGTTTATTTTTTATTTTTGTAAATGCAATATAACACTTCCTGCCTCCCAATTATTTTTCTCTCTTTTTCTAAGATACAGAACAACTTACAAAAACTACTTGAAGACAGTGAATGAAACATTGATATTCTTGGACAGCTTCAGACCTCATTCTTCTCTCTTGACAAACAGTTCCAAAGGAGCTCTGCTGGCCAGAGTTCAAGCTTCTTTATTTTCAGTCCAAGCCAATCTTAAACTACTGTAAAGCTCATGGCATAATGCAGAAAGTCAGTTTATTCTTGAGCATGTATGTTTTGAAAACATATGTTTTGATCTACATGTATCTATATGTTTTGAAAATAAGGGGATTTTTCCTTCTCTATTGTGTGTAAATTAATGAATTTTATAGCTTGCTTGATTCTAGACTTGCTTACATCAGTGCAAACCTGATGCAACTCCTTTTACCTCAGCATTTGCTTTTTACCTGTTGTCATATAAGTGTAAATGGGAAAAATTTCAGTCACAACTCCTGTGCTGAAGTGTTGTGTGAATGAGCTGGTACCTCTCTCAGCTATAGTTACGGATCGGTGCTATGCTCTTCCTTTTTACTTATTTGTGCCCTGGCATCCCAAAGATCAGAAAAGACACACCTCTGGATTTGGTTATGTGAAGTTCTGCATATTTGAGGTGTGCTCAGTTCTCAGGTGCTGCAAAAAGGCTCGATTCCACTTTCCATGGCATTGCATCACCACTGAGGGTAAGGTCTATTTCTACTGCACATTCAATTTCCATTGAAGTCAAGCTTGAAATATGTATGTACTTGCCAATTTAGAATCAAAGTTGCTTAGGAATAGCAGTGTGAGTGTGGCATATCTGCACAACTTAGAAAAACTGCTAGGTTTTTTGTCCACGGTCTCTGCCCATTAAGTTAATTGTTGTGAAGACCCTCAGTCAGCTTTCCTTGAAGTGGCATGGGGTTTTGGTTCGCTGAGCAAGTGCAATTTGTGCTCCACTTGATGGAAATCTAGCCTTGGTATGTGATTCCAGGGACCAGATATTTCCACATTATTGGAACTGGCAAATTAATGATGCAGCAATACAAACAATCAGTAGAGTGAATGAAAAAGTGGACACCTGCTTTGTTATATCATAGTATTTTTTTTTCATAGTGCCTGGGGATTTTTAGCTTTCTGATTCACCAAGCAGGCTGATTCATTTTTCAAAAGCAATATTTGGGATAAATAACAACTAGTATCTGAAAAGTAACAGTATTGTTTATAATATGCTATGCATTTTATAACCATTTCTGTGAAATGTACCTACTTTGTTTAAATAAACTTTGTTAAAACAAGTGACTCAGTACTGTAATTTGGATGAACCCAATTTCATCCATCATTTTTAATCAAACATGATACTCAGGATCTGAGTAGGCTTATACCTCACAGTACAAGGTTTGTGCAGAACCCCACACAAAGGGTTAGGAAGTGCGTCCTGCTGATGCGCTTCCTCTTACCCAGCTGCTTTCAAGGTCTTCCTAGACTGCAATGTCAGAACTGTAGGAGCAACTTTGGCCCTCAGGGTTTTGAGGAAATTTTAATAGTTTTCACAAGTGATTCCTCCATGAAGGATACTGGTTAAGCATCTTAATGTTCAGGCAGCTTAGACCCCTTTTGTGTTTTCTAATCTGCCTGCCTGGCTCAAGATTCCATTTGAGCAAGTATCAGGGTTTTACCCCAGCCAGAACGTAAGCACTGTGCAGCTGCTCACTCACTCCCACCCGGCAGGATGGGGGCAGAATCAGAAGAGTGAAAGTGAGAAAACTCGTGGGTTGAGGTAAAGACAGTTTAATAGGTAAAGCAAAAGCCACACACACAAGCAAAGCAAGACAAGGAATTCATTCCCCACTTCCCATGGGCAGGCAGGGGTTCAGCCATCCCCAGGAAAGTAATGGTGACTTGGGAAGGCAAACGCCATCTCTTCCTTCTTCCCCCAGCCCCTTATATGCTGAGCATGACATCATATGGTATGGAATATCCCTGTGGTCAGCTGGGGTCACCTGTCCTGTCTGTGTCCCCTCCCAACTCCTTGTGCACCCCCAGCCTCCTCGCCGGTGGGGTGGGGTGAGGAGAAGAACAGGCCTTGGCTCTGTGTAAGCACTGGTCAGCAGTAACGAGAACATCTCTGTAACAAAAACATCTCTGTGTTATCAACACTGTTTTCAGCACAAATCCAAAGCAGCCTCATACTAGCTACTATGAAGAAAATTACCTCAGCTAAAATGAGGACAGCATCATCTGTCAGAAATCTGTGAGATTTGACTGTTCTCCCTATTGCAACCTCTGCCTTTCCTTCCTCAGCAATTCTGAGATTATTGAAATACTTAGTTTCACAAGAAAAGAGTGAAAATAAATTATTTTTTTCTTTTTTTTCCATGCCTTTCCTACTCTTCTTCCACAGTCACACAGTTTATGCAATATTTTGGACTCTGACCTCATCCTCTCCCTTCTCTATTTCCCTCCCTTTAATTCTGTATCAGTAACAGAAGTCTGTAGTTCTGTTTATGGTTTAAAAATTGATGCCACAAGTCACCTTTATCAAAGGAACTTCAAGGAAGATTATATCCAGTAACTGAAGTGAATTAGCCTGTTACTCCATTACATCAGCAGTGATGTGCTTTGCTATAGGAAAACAACAGGAGAGAGATAATATTTGGCATGTGCCTTATGTAAAGCAGGCCAGCTAACCCCTATCATTAGCCATAAGCGAACGAAGTTACCGGAGTAAATGAGTAATCAGAAGTGGATGCATGCCTTTCAGCCCATTGCAGAGAAGTGGATGCATGCCTTTCATTCAGCCCATTGCAGCAGCAGGCCAGCAGAGGCAAGCCTGGACGAAGGTGTAACACTGTCATTCAAATGGAGGAGAAGCAATTTACGCTCCTGTCATGGTTTAACCCGGCAGGCAGCTCAAACAACCACACATCCATTTGCTCACTACCCTCACTCCCCTCCCAGTGGGATGGGGGAGAGAATTGAAAATGGAAGAAAAAACTCATGAATTGAGATAAAGACAATTTAATAGGACAAAAAAGGAAGATGATAACAACAACAACAACAATAATAATAATAATAATGGCATATACAAAACACGTGATGAACAGCACAATTCTTCTCCACTCAAAGTCGATGCTGAGCTAGTTCCCGAGCTGACCCACCTCCCAGCCCACCCCCCCGTTACATACAGATCATGGCATCATATGGTATGGACCATGCCTTTGGCCAGTTTGGGTGAGCTGTCCTGGCTGTGTCCCCTCCCAGCTTCTTGGGTGTCCCCCACCTTCTCGTTAGCAGAGCAGCATAAGAAGCTGAAAAGTCCTTGACTGCTTGACAACAACTGAAAACATCGGTGTGTTATCAACATTATTCTCATCCTAAATCCAGAACACAGCACTGTACCATCTGCTAGGAAGGAAATTAACTCTATGCCTGCCGAAACCAGCACAGCTCCAAAGAAGGAAATGGTCCTTAGTGCTTGTGATCAGCTCACTGATGCAATTCAGCATGGCCACCTCTCCTCTGCTCCCCATTTGGTGCTCTCACTCCTTTCCCTAGGGGGAGGAGGAGGATGTCTCAAGGATGTCATACTGTTCAGAAGTCAGTGCAGAGATGGGCAGTGTATAGTACAGCGGTACTTCCAAAATGGGAGACAGGGTGCATGCAAGACCCCATGGTGCCAAAGTTTAGAAGTGTGAGTGGGGTGGTTTCAATCTTGTGATTCAGTCTTGTGACTGAAGAGGAGGGAGTTGCCCCAGTCCTGTTTGGGAGGGAAGTAATACCGGCAGTGATGAGCAAGGGAAAGCTGCCTCCTGCGAGGGAGGGAGTTGGGAAAGAGCAAGGGGGCTTCTGCTTCCAGTGTCTGTGGGGGGCAAACAAAGGCCACGAGGAGAGGTTTTTCTGTTTGGCAATGGCGAAGTGCTAGTTTGCAGAAATGGATGGGAAGGTTGTGCAACTACAGGGAAGTCAGAAATCTACACCAAATGTTTAGCACATGGTGTTAGAAATGATCATTTATAATTTGCTGCATACACTGCCTGGAAATCTGATTTTAAAAGCAAATTTTCTTATTTCTTTTGGGTTTGTTTTTCCAATTTTGTCTGTCATCCCTCACAGCACAGAGGCTGGAAAAACAACTGGTTTCCACCAGCCATGAAGGATCTGGTAGCAGTACCAGGTTCTGAAAAGACGCTTTGAAACTGTGGATGTACAAAACACAACAGGGGCACATCAGTAATGTTTTCTCTAGGTGTAGTTGGTGACCAATTATTTTTTCTTAACGGTCTTAGCCCAACCTTCTTCAGCTCACGCAAGTACTTATTCTAAGGGGGGAAAACCAACCAACCAAACAGCTACTTGATTTTCTGACTCAGAAAATGAATTTTGAGGAAATTCCCAAGACACTTTGGTGGTTGTGGGTAGGAGCCATAGGCAAGACCAGACTTTTCCACCTACATTCTGCCAATGTCCAACAAGTGGATCCTTACGTCCTGGCCTGACAGACTAATTTAGGTGTTTTTCTCCACCTCACTGGTATGAATGTCTACCAAATAGCTAATAGTCACTGGGGGTGGGGTGGAGCAGAATGGGACGAACAACGTGGAGGTATATTATAGGCATCATTTTCTGATGTTTTGGAATTCATCTATTTCAGGCTGCTGTCAAGAAGAAGAGTCCTCCTATCCGTTTCTCCCCTCTTCCATATTCCCAGTTGCTAATTTATTGTGCGTTTTCACAGATACCAGAAAGGAGGAGAAAAAAGTAACGTGGGTTTGGAGAGGCTGGTTGGGTTGAGGCGTTGTGAAACTAGTTTTCTGCCAAGTTAGTTGCCTGGACTGGCTTGGGCTCGGGAGTATCAAGTTTATGATACTGTTGGTGTAAAGGAAGTAGCTAGCACTCTAAGAAGGGGAAGTATTATAAAACCCGCTCTGAGCAGAACATGAAGGGTAGTAACTCCCATTAGCATTTGCAGCAAAGACAAAACAGTTTTTTATGTGTGTGTGCGTGCATTTGAATTTAATGCTATCACTGCTTTCACCTGAACCGTCACGCAGGTGTGTAGAAATGCTCTCTGCTTCCTGCTATGCCTGCACTTTCATTTCCAAGTTTCCACCTAACAGTCAGCTGACAAACGCTAAATAAATCTCCGGGTTGGTGTTACGCAGACCTTTGCAGGCTATTGCTCAGCTGGTTCAGCTGCAGCTGCTGGTGAGTTGTTACTCCCAAGAGCATAGGAGATTTTGCATTTACAGAGCAGGTGTGACGTGCAATAAAGCTGGCTATTTAGATAGAAAACTGAGCAAACAATTAAACTGAGCAAACAGTTCCTTTTGTGCTCAGTGCCTGTGTGTATGCGTCTGTAAACAGCAGAGGAAAAACATTGTCTAAAAGGATTTTGCCAGCACCTGCTTTCAGTTTGCCTGGTGAGACTATCTGAGTCTGACATGCAAATTTGCTCAAGAGCGAAAATTGACTAATCTCATTTGACACTTCCAAGTTTATGGTTTAAACCCTGTGGAGCTTTCTTCTAAACATGGTTGCATGTAATGAGACTTTACAAAAGGAATGGGCTTTTTTGCTTTCTTGGGTTATAAAATCAGTGTGATACAATTTTGAAATTGTAGAGCTTCATGACAGCCTGTTGTTCAGCGAACAGCCACACCAAAATATATGCCAGTAAATTTCATTTAATTGTCCCTTAAGTTATTCCCTGTTTATCAGTAGCCTTCCCAGATTTTAACAAAAAATCAGTCAAATGCATGTAATTAAACAATTCTACACTCTATGCACTAAGTCATCAGCTCTTAAGAGTGTTTATTCCCTGAGCTTCACACAATGTTATGATGACTGTAACTATTCCTGTCCATAATGTAAGAGTTTCACTAATACACACAGTTGTTTTTTAGACCTTCTGGTTTTCCTCGTGGGAGCTTCTACTGACCCTCAAGTTTCCATTTAGTCAAACTGGCCAGCAAAACTGTGCCTACTCATCTTAGATTAAATCTGAAATGATTTGGGTGACTAGGCCTACATCCTTATAGCACTGTGGTTAGGAGCCCTTGTCTACATCAGCTGTTGGTAGGACCCTCAAAGAAGAAGATCCCAAGAAGGAAATAATCAGAAAAGTGCTCTGAGAGTATATCAGCATGATTGGTATAATAATCAGTAGTATCCTACCTGGTATCATGTCTATTATAATTTACAAACAAGTGGTTGATCTGCAGCAACTTAGCAAGCAGACTTCAAGCAGGGATTCAAGGCAATCGTATGTTAAAGAACACTTCCCCAAGTTTGTGTTTCTAATACAAAAAGTATAAGAATATTCTGGTTATCCCCTATTGAAGTTACAAATGTTTTGCCTGAATCACTTTACCTTTTTTCCTCCCACAATGGGGGGAAAATCTTCCCTTTCCTGGAAAGTCCAAACACCTTTCCAACAGTGTAACTGTTGGTGGAAGGAGTAACCACCCTGTGCTGGATGTCTGTTTACTAAGTAGACATCTGTGCCAAAATACTTGGAAATTAGCTCCCTGAAGAGAGTGTCCTAGAATTTCTTGCCCTCCATACACCTTTCATACTGACTGGCGTTGCTAGCTGCCAGCCTCTGTGATTTCAGTCTAGATAGCTCTTTCCCCCCAATTTTTTTTTTCTTTTGTCCATTGTGTGTCCATTATCCATTGTACAGTGCCAATGTACTTAATTGTGTATGTGACCTTCTTGCCTTGCCAATTTCTGTACTGAGTTTATTTGGATACTGCTTAAAATTTCATTATGTTCTTAAAGTTGACAGATATCTTTTCCTGGCCTTTACATAACAAACAGCAAGCTCATGTCATGATGCATGATGTGTAGTAAGTGCATCCTATTCTGGAGGATATAACGTTCTATATTAAGCGTCATAACAAGGATTTATTAGTCTTTGGCAATGCAGGTAGTTTGGACTGTACAATAAAGGCCTCTCCAACTGCTGTTCTCACTTAATGGTATTGATAACGTAATTTTCCACTGAGTAGGCATTTTAGCAGTGCTTAGCAGGAGATTAAAGGAAAATCATTCCAATGTGCTGTCAAGTACAAAATTAAAAAACCAGCTCTTCACACTATCTACAGATTGATAGATAAGGGCTCCTTCCAAGTAGAAAAGGTAATGAGTAACTTAATTATAACCTTACCTGCTGGACCTGGAACACAGGGCAAAATATAGCTCTGAATCCTTCCCACACTTACAGATTGCTGTCGTGGCAATAGGCACACATGGCCACATTCTGGAGCAGGGGCAAGGTGGGAAGAAAGTCAGCTTGTACTAACATCTGTTTCCATGACATATGTAATGAACCATGAACCTTCTCTCACAGATGACTCATGAAAAATTAATGCTTATAATAATAGCATGAAGAGATGTCCTTTTGTGTTTTCCCCCAAAACAGTTCTAAGCCATGCTACTAACAGCTGACATGAAAAAAAATCTGCATTAGCTGATTTGAAAATGGTCAGCCTTCTGAAGACTCTGATCAATGGTAATGGCTATAAGGAAGATGGTTGTTGAACCGAAAGACTTAAAACTTCTTGATTGTGGGAACACATTTTCCACACTTCTTTTCAAAGTTCCTTCATACATTTCTGGTTCTGAAATCACATTTTGACCATCACAGTAACTCTTCCAAATTTGTGGTTTGGAGTCTAATTGAACTAATAAAAGCAGAAGAGTTGGGTTAGGATTAGGACTAAAGAAACAAGGGTGCTCAGAGCTGACTATTGAAGGCTCCCGTACTTAGTTGCTCCCTCCTTCTGCTTATAGCCCATCCTCTGCCTCGATTTCCCTTATTGTGCTACGTGATGTAAACCAGATCCAAAAGTTGATCTGCTACATAGTAACTAATCCAAAAATAGTTAATTTTGCACGAGGTATGTGAAGAAGAGTCTGTAAGACAGCCTAGTATCAAAGACAGGCTTGTTGAGCAATGCCTGAAATAAAATTTTGGGAATTTTGCTGACTTTACTACTTTTTCCCTCTATTGTTTTCTGCAATTTTATTCCATGCAAAGTGAAACAAAATTGGAAACTGCAAGAATATTCTGAGGCAATTTCTCTGTACACCTGCCCTGTACCCCTGTGCTTCCCCAAGAAACCATGGGCACAGAACAGTGAGATTGACCAAATGCATCAGTAGCAATAACTTAGGCTTCCACGCGACTCTGGTTGCACTCCTCCCCTGTAATCATCAGAGAAATCTCCTCTTAATATATGACAATGGAGGATTATCAAAGAATAATGTATTTGTCCTGTGATTTACTTTATTTTTCGTTCGTGTTCCTTTAGGAAGCAGATAGTGTTACCAAGCACAATCAGGCCTGCATTACTATTTCCAACCTTTTTAAAGTTGTGACAGCCTTTAATGTTTACAGTTGGAAGCATGTCTGTCATGGCAAGTATGCCTCAGGATAAGATGGACTGTAAGCTAAGTGCAATATTCATTTTTCTCCTGCAAAAGCAAAGTTATATGCCAATACACTTTATTGGATTTTTCCTCCATGTTTTGAATAGTGAAATTAGTCTTCACACATCAATACCAAGCAGAAATCATCACCTTCATCTCTTACTTTCTCTGCTTACCTGTGTTCTTTTCCCATTCACTTCTTTTTCATGAATCAGCCTGCCCTACTGTAAGAATGAAAGCCAACAAATCCTGGGTCTGTTTTAATGTTTATAATAAGGTCTTTAAGCTAATACTAGAAATTCCATTTATGTTTCTGCATTTGGTGAAAAAATGTGGTTCTTTTTGTGTTGGAGACATACAGTAACAACTGTACAGTGTACTATACAGTGTGGTTTTTCAAAAGCTTTTTTTCTCTCTTTCTGAAACCTACTTTTTTTTTTTTTTTCCCAACTGTCAGACTGAAAGATCTTTAGGCCAGTTTGATTTCCAGAGTGTGGGTATTTATTCTGGTCTGAATTGTTCCATTCTTTCTTTTACAATGTGCAAGAATGTACTGCAAAAACAGATGTATTCAAATTACATTGGAAAAACAGAGATGTTAATGTCTACATCATAGAACATGTCTTTTTTTATTTCTCTCTGACAGTTTTTCCGACAATTAAAAACTTGTTTCAATACACACAAGCGTGGGTGAGTGAGCACATAACAGCTGTGCTGCTTTACTCACTAAATTATTGTTGTGTGGTGTCCTGGGCCATCCTAGAAGGATGCTGGGGAGCCTGGACTTGGGCAGCTTGGAGCAGTACAGGATTTCCCTTGCTGCCTCTCCTGGCTCTGTCTGGGGAAGTGCCCTGTGCAGCAGAACAGTTCCACTTCCACCCACCACAGGCAAAGTCCTTCCGTAATGTACCTTCACTGTGAAAATTTTAAATCTCCAGCTATTTCACCACTGTCGCTAGCTGTTATTTCTACTGGCGATATCACCACTTAAAGCTATGTGCCACTGCTGTTGGATGAGGGGATGTGCTTCTGGTGGATGCTCATCCCACACTGGTCCCATCAGGGACTGTGGAAGCCCTAGGAGGAGAGAACTATTCCTCACTATATCAAACTTGACACAAAAATTTCATAAGCAAATAAGCTTGCACAGGCTAACAACTGGAGCCTCATGATAAGAGACTACAACATTCTTATGAATCATGGTGGGATGAAAAGTGCGACATTAAAAGTGCTGCAAAAGTTTTGCCATCATTGCAGAGTAAGGAGGATGTGCAATTTCAGCAAATGAAACACAGATCTTTTATGAGTTGAAATGAAGTCTTGATGTTATCTCCAACATATTTGTCCTCATATCTACCATCAGTCTAGAACAAATTTTGACAGCCTTATTGAGAAAGTAAGTAGCAAATCTGCCCCATCAGAAAGTAAGTATTAGCAGCCTAGATTATCTAATCAATTTATGATCAAGAAATTATCCAAAGGACAAAAGTCTATGTATTGTAATGGTCTTCATTTGGACTCCCAGGGCATCTCCCCACTGCTTTGCATCACATACAATCATATATAACACGTATGATAATGTGATTTCAGTGTAAATTGCTGCAGCGGGTGAGTGTGTACTGGCTCAGAGGTCTGAGCAAACAGTGGCTTCTGGCTCAGAGCACTGACAGCCTTTTGGCAGCGTGCAAATGACAGCACCCAAGAAGCAGCACTGTGCAAGTTTCCTGCCAAGCTGCTACTTTCAGTATAGGTTTCTTGAGGGGAAAAAAGTCAGTAATTTTACTACCAAAATCTAATTGGACTAGTGAGGGCACAGTTCAGGAAATGCAAATGAGCCAAACGAAAGAAAACTTCTATTCACATCTCTGTTGTAGGCTCAGTGGTTCTTCTTCTTCCTCTAAGTCACGTGCAAGGGCTCATTTCTCTCCCAGGGCTGGTTGATGAGTAAGTTGCTTACCTGGGATTTTATTGGCAATGGCATGCGTCACAAGCAAGGCCATGGGAGAGCAGGGCTTTTTGAATAACCTACACTGCCTGTTTTTCCACCGCCTCCCTAGCATTTGCAATGAGCAATCCCTCCCAAAACACTTGTGGCCAGCTACATCATTATTATCATTATTATTATTATTATTATTATTATTATTATTATTAATTGGACCGCTAGTAAGGTTAAGTGACTGGTGTCTTTCCTGAGCTTAAAAATGAGTGTAAAGAAATCAGCATTGCCTGATTCTTAAGGGTTTAGTCATACAGCTGCCCGAGTCACTTCAGACACGCGGACATTTCCATCTCCTCTAGCATGCAGCACTTAGGTGAGGCAGACTGTGACAGTTGTCCAACCTGCCAGCAGTTGCCTTCGTTAAGGAGCATTACTGCTGCCACCCGACTGTCACACCCCTTCCCGGCCACATGCTGCTGCTTCCCATCCCCACGAGTACGCCTGTGGAGCGGTGCCATCAGTACCCCTAATTTACGTCTAGGAGAATAAGTCCAGAGTGCAAAGGTATGTTCCACCACCTCTGCTGTTTCAGCTCTGCTAAATAGATTAAAGCATCTGAGCAAACAGTTTGGCAGAGGAAGGAGGAGCTGGAAATTATGAATGTCCAGGGTAAAAACACATTTATTGCCTATGGGTAAATGCGGAAGATGATGTTTTGGATGTCTAATTCCCTTTTGGCAGCACTTACCTTGGACAGGACCGTCATACATACACATGTATATCCCTGGTCATGAAAGAAAATGTTACAACTAGATTTTGTGAGATTCCCTGGCCTGGCTCAGAGAAAACCTACTGAATCAGGCAGCCAAAGGCTGCTGGACAGTGGCTGATTCACTGCAAGATTTCAGCAGGTCACAGAGAAAACAGCAGTGTCCCCCAGGGCAGCACAGGTCCTGTGTTGGAACCACCTGGATGAGGCAGCACTTTAACCAAGATTGTCTTCAGCCTCTGATTCAATGCACAAGCCAAAATCCCGCTTTGAGGAGCCCTGGCCACAACTGTGTGAACGCAGCTGTCTTCATATTGAAAGCTCTGTGCTTTCACCTTGCAGTCACTGCACTGGGTAACTGTAGAGCAGTAATAATTTATCTGGAAATCTTGTAGATGGGAGCAGACCTCTCTCAGTCTGAGATACTCCTACACTGCTGTGAGCATGCGTTGCTCTTTCCCTCGGAACCGCTACAGTCAGGCCATCACATTTGTGCTTCATATAGTGTGAGACCCTTATGTGATACCTCTGAGCCCAGGCAACCGTGTCTGCTGATCGGAAGCTGGGAGGGCATGGGTGGAGGCAATGCCTACGTGCTGAACCCCCAGCTCTGCCCTGGTGCGTGTAGGCGTTCACAGCGGGGCAGCTCAGGCTGCAACAAAGGGCAGACAGCTTTTCTCGTCGCTTAGACGAGCAAGCAGCAGCAAAGCGTGTTACAGAAAAATACACCTTCTCGCACCCTCTCTCCTGGGGAAGCGCTGTGAAGGAAACAAAAGCTCTGTAGTTCACAATAGAGATCAGGGAGAGAACTTGATTTGTGCTTTGGCTGTGCTTGCTGTATTCATCCTGTCTCAGTGGAAGCAAGCAAAACCAAATACCTCAAGTCTTAATTAAGTGGCCCGGTAGAAACACATACAGATCCAAATTCTCCACTCCCAGCAAATATGATTCTGGAATAATTATCCAGAACTATGTAGAGTTCAAACAGAAACAGTGCTAAACTAGAATGAGAGAAGAGCAGAAACTATTTTCTGCTCTGCTCTGGTGATTTAGTGAACCAGAACAACAGTTGACTAATCTCACTTTAGTGCTGAGGAATGAGAACCTACAGAATTATGAACTAGATAAACAATTAAAACAAGTGCAAGTCATGGAGATGCTATAGAAAATACATGTTGTTTTACAGGTATTTAGGGGAAAAATGAACTGTTTTGACTTCTGTCATATCTGCTGTAATTCTATGCCAGAACTCATTTTGATCTCTGGAAGGGACATAATGAAAGACCATGATTTCCTAGTATTTTAACCCACATTACAAAACAAGTTTTCTTAGCAGCTTAAATACAGAATTCACAATATGTTTTCTGATTAGCCAAGGGCCATTGTAAGCCAAGCAAATCACTTACCCTTTGCAAACCCAGCAGACTGAAATACCAATCTCTTAGCCCAATTTCAAAAAAGCCCTGAAGAAACAGGCTAACACCCTCAGGAATGACAAACTTCTCACTTAGAGTAATGAGGAAATTTGTGATTTGAAGAACTCATAAAAAGAGTTGTGCAAAGCATGCTTCATATTTGCTATTTCCTGCAGGAATGACACAACACGGTATAGTGCAGGCTAAGTACCAGTAAGGGTTAGCCTTTCTGTGAACTTTCCATATTTATTGTTCAGAAAGAAGAAGTCCGTGAACAGCCAGAAGAGTAAATGATAAGATCAGCATGCAAACTAGAGTACTTACACAAATATTGGCTGGCATAAATCTAACAAATATAGAGATTTGAAATGAATGGGTTAATACATCAGACCTGATTTTAAAAAACTGGGAACAAAGAGATTGGTGTGGGGGATTTGGAGGTTTGTTTTGGGGGGGCTTTGGGCTTTTTTTATTTTTTTTTGGGGGGGG
>VXBL01003209.1:153322-174215 GCA_013400195.1 Aramus guarauna
AAAAAAAAAAAAAGAATCAGTAACACAGCTAACCAAAAAATATGGAAAGGAAATTAGGCAAGACAGGGTTGCAGCAGCCAGTGTTGATTAAGTCTGCTTTGGAACAACAATGCGTGACTCTCCATTTTTAGATTTCCTACCTTGTGCTCCATACCTGACTTTTCTTATTGCCCTAAGTTTCTGTCTTCTTTGCTGTCACTCCACGATCCTACATAACTTCTCCTTCAGCTAAGATCCTCACATTGTGTTTTCAACCTAAAAAGGTTTAATACCATGCCAAAGTTTAGGAAGATAGTTCGACTTGCATTGTACCATGAAACATCACCATAACCTTACTCTGCTCTTTGGTCTGCCTTAAACCAAGACCATAAATCAAGTGCTTTCTGGGTCAAATTGAGAGAAGGAATGTCTTTACTCTTTATGGGGAAAAACAGATATCCCTCATTTCTCAAACACATAATTTTGAGCATGTACAGTCATAAATGAATACAGCCACATATGAACCAGAAAGAGGTTTATTTTTTGAGGTTCTATGTTTATCCTGCATACTTCCAGTGATAAATGTGTTAAAAATACAAAAATGCCAGCAACTGTTACAAGAAATACAACTCAGAGAAGAGGTATGTGCTGCACTTTTTAGATATTTTTCAAATACAGCTGCCACATCAGACTGTGAGGTTTATACCATTATAGGTCAGTCTACATCACAAGCCAATGAGTGAGTGGCCTCTTAAAATCTACAAAGGAGAGGAGACAATAAGCACTTAGCAATAGTTTGGGGATTAAATAAAAGCCTTAGGAGCAAGAGAGAGGGTATTTATGCTCTGTTGCTCCTCAGTCTGACATTTTTCAACTTGCATGCTATCATTTCATTAGCTCCGTAACACTCCCCTGAATAAGTGAACAGGTGATGCTAACTTCACTACCACATCTAAGGAGGTTTGAGACACCTGTAAGGATAGTGCCAGAGAAGCATGAAACACAATTACCGCTAACTTCCAGCTTTCCAGATGTTAATGTAGTGAAAGGATTTGCCTTCCTCTGAAGTTCAGAGATCTAGCTTGCACATACTTTGTAAAGTATGCATTAAACAATTTGTTCTTCCCTGGAGATGAGTACCTGGCTGAAACACTATTATTTGGCATTTGGAGTTAATGTTTTATATAGCAATTGCACTAATTAACTGAGGCTTCTGCAGAATAAAATATATTTACCAGCTCAGAAGTAGTGTTCCCAGATGTGCAGGCATATAAAAAGACATTCAGACGAAGAGGTTTGTGTTTTATACACCTGGCTAGGGAAGGCAAAGGCTGATCTGCAGATATAGGATTGCTGCTGTACCGCCCTTCGGCACGGTTTACCCTGGCCAACAGCGACACCGGCAGGAACACGAGGATTTAAAAAAAAAAAAAAAAAAAAGGCTCTGTTATGCCTTACTGTGTAAGTCCGTGTCCTAAAATGCAGAAGCATTTCCCTGTTATCTGGAAGAAAGCAATGATCTGCATGGAAAAATCAAAGGTAATAATTTAGTGGAAGAAAGAGAGACTGTGGACAAGTATGTATCTTTGTACCAGCTTCCTGCAGGCAATCATGTTCAAAATGCAATGTTAGATGAGATGCTTTGCACTGCAAGAAGCACTTCAGCAGCAGCACAAGTTTGCAAACAACTGAATGCAATTAACCCATTAGTTTTCAAACACTAGGCACGTAGCAAATGACAGCATGTTTTGCTGATCAAGGAATACACATTTCAGAATACTGAACCCAAGACATTTTAAAAAGTCCTTGTCAAGCCATTTGACAAGCCGTTTTTACTTGAGAATTTAATTCTATGTGATTAAGACATTTTGCCCATATATAAGCCTTAAAAACCGTTGTCCTTTTCCGAAAAGGGAAATAAGAGTATAGACTTGTGCAATACATGCCCAACACACTGGTGCAGCACCAGTGTGGCAAATGATTCAAAAAACAATCCAGGCAAAGAGCTCTCCTGTAATTTACATATTGTTTTTTGCATAGGTCCTGTTGAGATTAATGCAGAGACTTGAATGGATTAGTACAGGCTAATGAGTCCTGAATGCAGCAGTTATACATAGAATACCTCATACAGAAACACAGGCAGCTGCCATGAATTAAGAGTTCTGGCAGCTCATGGTTTTGAGCCCATCCAGAAACAACACATAGAACTGAATGACAGAAATACAATGAGAAAACATGATATAATATGAAGAGGTTAGTCTGTTAGTACTGAAAGGTAACAGTGAGCACTTTCCTAGTTGTTTTAAATTCAACACTGCAGGGAAGCTATTTGCAAAAACCCAAGTTGAGACCTACTATTGGCAAGTAGTATTGCCAGTTCCTGAAAACAATTCTGGTACCAGCTCTGCTATTAGAAACTGGAATAGGATGCAATAGAATGGAAGAGTAGCAGCCTGCAGCTCACAGCCTGCAGGTTTGATCTTTCACTGTTCATTAAAAAAAGCAATTGCTGTTTGTTTATCAGTAGAATTTGCATTTTTCTTCAGTTATTAATATGGCAAAAAGAAAGGAAGTTACTTGCAAGACTGTTCCCATCAAGGTCATTTCACAGTAAGCAATACTGTGCTAACAAATGAATTATTGATCACGTGTCATTTAACACTTGTTATTCACTGGTGTTACACGCTCAGTGGTAATTAAGTTTATGCAACAGTGGAAGCCGCTGATAGAATTTGTATTAAAACTGCAAGTTCCATTATGTTGCACATACGAGTAGCTCCAAGACACATTTTATGAATTCTCAAATTGCTTTCCTTGCATAAGGTAACCCAATGACAGCTAATGCAGTTTACAATCTCCTGAGTGGACTTTCCAAATTAACGCAGAAATTGAGAAAGTGGTTGCTTACAGTATCTTTAAACCTCCTTAGTTTAATACTTCATCATAATCATAATGAATTATAGGCACCTAAATCCTTGCCAAAATCTCTTACAATCTGCAGCTGTCTTTAAAAGACACTCTCCCCAGAGCTGCTTCACTGGAAATCATTTAGCTAGTCAATTTAGGTAAGAATCTTCAACAACAGGTAACTAAATAAATAGAAGGGTGGAGAGAAGCAAATTGCAAAAATCATCTGCGAGCTGTCTGGGAAGCAGATGAAGCGTTATGACTACCTGCTGTAATGCCATACTAGCAGTCCAATGACAATTCAGATAACACGATCTTTGGAATAGTAATTTATATACTCAGTAAGTCAGGATGAATTTGTAATCTACTTAGAGCAAGCCTGCATTTGTCTACATAAAGTCCATCTAATGCGCTTACCAATAATACACAGAGGTAGTTACACAAGTATTTCAAGCTGAGTCCTCTGCAAGACTACTCAAAAGTTTGTTAAAGAAATTATGTACCAAAATGTTAACCTTAAATAAAAAAAATAATAATTTAGCATGTTTGCAGTCACCCTCTTGATTACATTCCTACATTTTTTCTGTGCATATTCATTTTCAGGTAGATTTGGAGACTAAAGACACTCACCATCCCATTTTTGTTCTGTTCCATGGCCTGAGTTCACATTTCTAAAGCCAAATGGCATAGTTAAACATATTCCTGTAAATTAAACCAACGGATACACAACATTCTTGCATAAAATTTGTTTCCTCATTAAATGGCCAAGTACAAAGAGCTACAGGAGTTCACGTGGCTGTAAGAGACTCAGCAGGAAAAGAAACTTTGGCGACACCCAAAATACCTTCTACAATACAGATGTAAAATTCAAAACACCGTGTGTTTTAGATATTAAGGTGAAAGAAGACCAGCTAGCATTATGGTATGTTGGACCTTTAACACAATTTGGATGACATTGCTATTGTAATACCTTAGCATCAAAATAAACCAAAAGCCAAATCAGAGTCCTAGAATCTCAGTCCAAATTAACAGCTCTACTATGTTCAGGTATTGTGGTAATTTGGAACATAAGATTGACAGGAAGTCTCCAAAAACAGTACATTAAAAACCTCAGAAGTTACTCTGTGGAAAGCTCAAATCAGCATAGTAGCACCATGCCTTTTCTCTGAGCAAGGCTCCTAAATGAGGTGCTGATGGCTGTGTTTCTTCAGCGGCCATGAGAAACCCCCATCCAAGATGAAAAACACATATACAATTTGCCTTTCCCTCGCAAGTTCCCTCTGGAAGAGTGTTTCCTCCTGGCTGCATCACCAGTCCTTCAGCCAGTTTGGTTGTAGGGTATCACAAGGTCTTGTGACAACCTGATTTGACTGTGACTCCTTCTAGTGTTAAGAGGAAGCTCGAAGAGACTGCAGTAGCCCCTTGGTCGTACCCCTTATCTCCCAACAAACAGGGTGACAGTCTCCTTTCTGAAGGAGAGGCAGGAAAACTAAAGCAGTTCTTTTAGCCCAGTGATACTTCTCCCAGCTAGCAGCTCAATGTGTGAAAATGGACAGTCAGCTGAACATTCCTGCTCCAGAACAACAAACAAAAAACCTAGAAGCCCAAGGTATCTCACAAAATGTACCTTTATTTATGCACTGAAAAAAAGGCCTGTACTGCCCACCCCCCACAGCACAAGGTATCTGTAGGAAAGTCAGCACGTAGTTTGAAGCATAAACCTAGTAGCTGGAAATATCAGTAAATGGTGGGGAGGAGGGGGGGATACAGACAGTGTTGATAATGAAATATAGTGATAAGGCAACAGAATATTATCCAGTCTGCCTGAATCCAAGTTTGTTAGTTTCAGTCACCCTCCCTTCTTCCCAAAGATCACATTTGAACACTGAAGTAGTAATTTCATACTTGAAATTGAAGCAATTTTAGAGTAGCTGATTTTTTGACAGAATTAGTATTCTTGCTGCAGAGAAGTTTCAGATAATTAATTTTCTTCACCATGAGGCTTAGAAGGTGGTTGGTTCTGAAACGGTAGGAGAGTTCACAGCACAGCCACTCATGAGGCTGTTACTGAAACTTGATTCCTTGAGCCAAAGGTAAATCCTTGCTGTAGTTGATTGTACTGGAAGAGAAACAAGTATTTAGATGTATTTAATATGATCAGACTTGATCACT
Organism: Aramus guarauna; assembly: GCA_013400195.1. Taxonomy (NCBI): domain Eukaryota; kingdom Metazoa; phylum Chordata; class Aves; order Gruiformes; family Aramidae; genus Aramus; species Aramus guarauna. The sequence goes on from VXBL01003209.1 coordinate 158,381, forward strand.
GAGACAGATTAGGCAGTTCATTTCCTATGTACAAGGCTTCTGATTTCTGTCACACATATACACAAGACTTCTGTAAGCAATTTGCCCATTTAAAGTCATGAACCGAATTTACTCTGGTTTTCAATATTTCTATATGTATGGGGAAAGACCATGTTCCCCGCTATCACTTCCTTGATATATCAAAGAGAAAGTAAAGTATCCTTCTCTAATCTCTTACCACGAGAATGTCCAAACAGAAAAATCAAGGTGGGATTTCTTGCGATCCTAAGCCTTTGCATGGAAACCCAAGTTAGCACAGGTAAAGGCTAGGGAGGTGAGCAAGAGAGTGGGAATGGTCAGCCACTCAGGCTGTCAGGAGATTTATGGATAGACAAACCCATAGCTAAGTCACCTACCACTGGCAACAGTGGCCCCCTCACTGTGGTTGCCACTTCATGTATTTCCTAAAAAATTAATTTACTGAAACTTGTCAGTTGAATTTGAAAATAGGCAAGAAGGGAAGAAAACATTTTTTTCCCCTTTTGAGGAACCGTATGTAAAGAAATGTCTTTATCTAGAACCTTCAAACCATCTTCTGCAAGGACACAGACGTAAATTCTTGCATGAAGAAAAGGCAATTACACTGATACATGGTTATCTCCTATTTAGCAAAGATAACCTTCTGTAGTCAAGGATTTATACATTTTTAATTTTTGCAAGTTTATCCATAATTTACATTTATTTGGAATTTAAAAAGTCTGTCTTACCAAGTAGACCGTCTCATATAAAGTTTCCATGAATCACTTCCAGATTCTCTTCCCCCACCAGTGTGCTTTTCACCACCTGTAGGGAACAGGTTATATAGGAAAACTTGAGGGTTTTTTGAGCATGGTGATCTGGACTAACTCCAGGAGGTAAGACTTTTTTATAAAAATTCATGGGGAAAAATTATTCCTTTGCCCTTGTTCTATATCTGAAATAAATTACCAGAACACCACTATATACAACTCACACAGCTAGCCCTCTCCTCATGCTTGATCCAAAAAACATCTGCTTGGACTTGAATGCCTCATCACACTGGCACAGAGGACCTTGTTTTAAAGATATTTTAACATAAGAGAAAAGTACAAGAAAATGATGGTTCTTGTACTGTTTAAATGGTAAGGTGAGTATTTCTTCTTCCCTCTCCCCCACTTCCTTCAGTATATACAAAAAAGAGAAAGAAAAGCAAAACTGTATTTAAAGACCTTCTCACAAAAATACTTTACACTGTATTTTTTATATACACACACAAACATACACAACAAAAATACTCAAGACTGTTTTAAATGAAGTTGTTTTAAACAGTTTTCCACTCAGCCACATCTCTAAACACATTCAGAACATACTTCTGAGTTTCATGCCCTTGATAAGGGGAAAAAAATGATACATGGAATATTTTAAAACCAAATACAGATATTTTTAAAAGCTGAAATCCAACCACCTCTAGACACTTTCTGTTTTCTGCTAAAGCAGTATAATTCAAAATAAACTGCATTGATCCCTCTAGATTTAGTCATTTAAATGGACTGATTAAAATCTTGAAGAATAAGATGAGGAGACCTAAATTATACTAGTTTTACAGTGGTAATGCTTTATTCTCTTCCAGAGTCATTAGGAAAAAAAAAAAATCCCCTCCCCAGCTTTAAAAAAAATGAAGCCTGAAGTCTCTAGACCTGATGCTAGAGGATTTAGTAATTTAAAGGATAAAGAAAAAAGCGTAAGTAACATACCAAAAGCACCTCCGATCTCAGCCCCGCTGGTTGGGATGTTGACATTCACAATGCCACAGTCAGATCCCTTTGGCCTAGAAAGGCAGACAAGACACTCTTACTCCTCAGGATCAGGAAAGGCTCCTTCCCTAAAGTAAGTGCTATAAAATGCTCAACTAGCATTGTGAACAGGTTTACAAAAGACATGAAAGACTGTGATCTTATGCTTCAAGAAGGTAGAAGAATACTTTAAATGATACCCAAGCCAGCGGAAAATCCTTCCCAAATCCTTGGTAAAGATACTGCTGGAAAGACCTTGTTTTACTTCATTATTCCAGGCGAAAACCTCATCTTCCTCCTAAAAGGAGCATGTGTCAACAGTTAAACCATGATCATTCAAAGCAAAGCAGTAACAAAGAAGTATTGTGAGAAAAACCCAAATGTACCACAGCAATAATGCAAATAGATTGAATGCCACTTGGCAAATACACATGCACCAAGTCAGGGGTAGGATACCTCCACCACTACACAAAACACACAACCTGCTTTTAAGCAGGTTCGCATGGACAATAAAAATCTATTCCTGTACAGACTCTCATCTTAACTCCAGAACTCTTAACAGAAAATGCGTATGTGTCACTACACAGTGAGGTAAGCTATTAAAGTGGATATCCTACAGCGCAGAACAAGTTACCACTTCTTGAAATGCCAGGACAATTACATGAACATGACATACAACTGAAATCTTTCTCCTTTCTGTTAGCATCCTTAGCACCTGACTAATTTCCCATTGTTATTTTACCTTAAATTTCAGCACATACAGTATGGGGGCAAACGTTTCAGTGTGGACAATGGGTGCATTATGAGGAAGGCCAGTCACAATAGTTGGTTCAACATAGTTTCCAGGGCGATTTATAACCTTCAAAACACATAAAAGAACAATCAACTGAGTAAGTTCAAACCCACGTCCTGGTTAGTACTAGTGTACAAAGAGAATCTGTCATGGTCTGATTACTACAGTAGTGCCTAGCAATCAGAAACTTAAATTTTACTCATTTAAATATTTTAAATACAGAAGCACAACTTAGTCTACTAAGCAAGTAATCAAATCTCAAAGTCTAGCAGCTAACAAAAACCACTTCCTTTATCCTAGTTGTAATTTGATTAGTAAACTGATCAGAATTTTAAAGGTATGGGGAATAAAGAAGGTGCCAGCAAAAGACAAGAATTCCCAGAACGTTAAGTCCATGAGAATTAACCATCCTGTATGATGATATGCAAGTGGCTGTCTTGAATCTTCAGTACTTCCTGAAGTTTGATATTGTGAATCCAGGGACAGAATAGCAATTTTTCTTTGTTATGTGTTTGATATTCACCATTTACATTGCCGTTCGTATTTTCACAATCACCTGCAACTCAGGACTAGTGCAAGGAACAGCCAAAAATGCTTAGCCATTTCTTGAAGGAGAAGGTAGCTTCCAAGTAGACTCATCTTTACTCTAAAGACAGGATTGCAATTCAAACATTCTCAGACTGACTAACTTTAAACATCCTGAAATGGCTGACAGGACAATCTTGGCCTAAGCCATCATGTTACAGTATTTTTTCCCCCCAAGAGTACTAAATGTGGCAGGAACAATAAAAGTAAGTCACCTTTCCACCATAGACCACAGAGCCACCCTGTTGTTTTGCTTGTTCTACTGCATCGAGGAACATTTTCACTGCTTCTTTGGTATGAAGAGGCCCGTACAGAGTCTCAGCTAAAAACAAAAGATCCAAAGACATACTTTCAGCAAAACTGCATACATTTGCAAATATTCTTATCATGACATTTGAGGAGTAATTATTTAATCTGTCTAAGATGAGCCGTATTAGGTGGATTCTTCATCTCCCTTTCAGAGTTTGTACTCTAACTGAAACCTGCTATCCCCACTGCCTGGTAAACTGCTAAAATTAGAGAGCTTTGATCTAGAATCTCTTTAGAATTTAAACAGAAAGAAACAAACAGAAACTTGTCTCTTAAACCCATGAGTTGGAACAGCTACTTACAATCCCATGGATCACCAATGCGGACTTGGGCATAGGCCTTAGCAAGCTTTGCCACCACCTCATCATGGATGCTTTCATGGAGGAACTAAACAAAACATGGTAAGAAGGTTGTAAGACAGCTCAGCCTATGTAACTATTCCTGAAGTACTGCTGCCCTTTTAAGAGAGCTGAATGAATTATGGGGACAGTGTTGCTCATATTCAAATCCCAAAGTTAAAAATAAACATGAGCAAGGCCTCAAAACAGCACCAACACCATGAAAATGTTGCCATGAAGATTTAAAAGAAGCAAAGAAGCAAAAGCCTGTTTCAATTTTACCCTATCTCACATCAATGCTATCAACGTGTTCTGTAAACTCTTCAGTTAAGTGTTTTAGGACAAATACTCAAGTGATTTTTATCGCTATAACTTGAGGAATCACTGCCCTTCCTATGCGCACAAAGTTAACCCGCATCAATTTTGACAAATATTTACCCAATCAACCCAACTCTGAAAAAACTTTACACACACAGGCTGACATTATAAAACCTTTAAACTTGTTGAAAATAATAGTTCAAAAATAATAGTAAAGTAAGCAACACACCCCTCCTTGCTTTGCTGAAATCTAAACTCTGCACCAAAATTTGTAGCAGGCACAAGCAAAGAAGCTCTGGCAATGAAGACAGAGAAATACAGGAAGTAAGGTAAGTTTATTTTCCTGAGTTTTAGCACCACGTACATTTAGAAACACATACAAAGAAATTCTTTTAAGCTAGAATTATATGGAATGACAAACTACCATCTTATTTTCCCATCATACTTATTTTTGACAAAGAAAAAAAGGGTTTCAAAGATTATATGTCACACTCTGTAATATTTGGAATTGTTAGGTATTTTCTGACCTAATTTGGAATAAGTTTAAATTCAGAGCTAACCAAACCAGACAATACACATTTACTCACCAGCCTTCTAGCAGTTGTGCACCTCTGACCCGCTGTTCCTACAGCAGCGAATAGAGCAGATGGGATGACTAGGTTCAGATCTGCGTCTTCAAACACTAAAAAAATTAAAACATCAGCACATTACTGAAGTAAACAGGCAGATCGCAAGACTTAAGATACTAAACAATATCATAAACTGACAGGTTGGTCAAGAAGCATTAGGAATAGTCAATCGCACTAGTATAGCACACTGAGATCTACAAGAACACCTCAAAACTCCTATTACTTTTACACCTGGAATTAGATACATGCAATTGGACATAAACGTAACTCTGAACTACTGAAGAGTGCTTTTTGCAATAAAGTTTGCAAAGAACTCCAGCTTTATTTTAATTCAAGAAATTACAAGCAATTTCTTGCCGCTTCTTCACTTTGTTCTTCTCTCACTAAGAAGTCTTACCAGCATCAAGAAACAATACTAAAGTGTATCCAGATGGAATGGTGTCCTGATTTTGGCTGGGATAGAGTTAATTTTCTTCCTAGTAACTGGTACAGTGCTGTGTTTTGGATTTAGTATGAGAATAATGTTGATAACACACTGATGTTTTAGTTGTTGCTAAGCAGTGTTTACAGTCAAGTGAAGGACTTTTCAGCTTCCCAGGCCCTGCCACTGAGGAGGCATCAGCCTTCCACAGGAGGTGCACAAGAAGCTGGTAGGGGACACAGCCAGGGCAGCTGACTCAGACTGGCCACAGGGATATTCCATATCATGTAACATCACGCTCACTATATAAGCTCGGGGGAACTGGCCAGGGATCACCACAGCTTGGGAACTAGCTGGGCATTGGTCAGCAGGTAGTAAGCAATTGTGCTGCGCATCACTTGTTTTGTGCACTCTATCTTCATTATTATTATTCTCTTCCTTTTCTGTCCTGTTAAAGTGCTTTTATCTCAAATCCATGAGTTTTTCTTTTCCTTTTCCATTTTCAATTCTCTCCCCCATCCCATCCCACCAGGAGGTGGGGGGAGCGAGCAAATGGCTGTGTGGTTGTTTTAGCTGCCTGCTACCACAACGCNTGTAACATCACGCTCACTATATAAGCTCGGGGGAACTGGCCAGGGATCACCACAGCTTGGGAACTAGCTGGGCATTGGTCAGCAGGTAGTAAGCAATTGTGCTGCGCATCACTTGTTTTGTGCACTCTATCTTCATTATTATTATTCTCTTCCTTTTCTGTCCTGTTAAAGTGCTTTTATCTCAAATCCATGAGTTTTTCTTTTCCTTTTCCATTTTCAATTCTCTCCCCCATCCCATCCCACCAGGAGGTGGGGGGAGCGAGCAAATGGCTGTGTGGTTGTTTTAGCTGCCTGCTACCACAACGCATGCAAAAAAAAAAAGCTAAAACACACAGGTACACAATAATATAAAATATACATAAGCTGAACAAATTCATCTAGCTAGAAGACATTGGGATGCCCAAAGCAAAGCTAGTATGTATAAGTGTCAAAGGATCACCAAAATATCACTCAGCTTAACCAGTCCCACAGAATTCTCTAAGTATCCAGGAATATTATTAAATTTGGGACAAAGTCCAACCAAGCAATGTTTATGCTATTATTCAAAGTGAATTCCAGAAAAAGCAGGACTTTCATATGAAAAATGAAACAATTTTATAAGTATAAAGCAAGTTTATGCTACTGGCTGCAAAGCAGCACATGAAAAAAAAAGACCAACCTGCTCCAATGTGATTTTCAAAAGAGCTTAACATTCTAGATAGGCAAGTACATTTGTTCAGAATATGAGAAAGGTGAAACAGAAGGTTATGACACAACAGGAGAGCAATATACTTATTTAGCTTATACTGTGTTTCTCCCACATTGCTTAGCTTCACAGTATTTGTTATCTGAGAACTAAATCATACCCTAAGCTACTTAAAGCTGTAAAATGTGCTACTGAAATAAATACCTGCATGTTTTGCTTTCAAGGATACTGAGTGTCTTAGACTTGAGATATATGTATGTACTTATATTCTAAAATGCTAAAAATGTGGTGTTCACAAGATTAGAACTGTCCTAAACCCACATTTATTTAGCATTGTCCACATCCCATTTCTGAAGCTTATTGCTTCTCTCATTCCCTGCTTCACTTCAATGGTGAATACATGTGAGAGCCTGAACTTTCATTTTTTATCTTAAAACACTACTCCACAATATTGAAGACAGAAAAAACTCAAGATTCTACTACGTACTTTTTAAGCCCCCATACTTTTTTGGTGGTTTTTTTTGGGGGGAAGGAAAAAAATTGGACAGTTTGCTGCAAACATTTGTATACTAACTTTCAAACATCATCTACCAGAAGTAAATTTATACAGCACGTATTACCAATAATGGCATTGTTTCCTCCCAGTTCCAGCAGACTTCGACCTAATAAAAACACACAAAACAAGTCATGTCATACACACATATATTCACTACACCTCATTCAGTGAGGTCACCACTAACTAGAGCTAAGTTTCATTAAACATATTTTTCTGGATAGACAAAAAGCTTTAGGCGTCACAGTCAACTAATCCCTCTAGCCAAAGCAGAAAATTACACTGAATACTGCATCTATTACCTATTGTGAAGAAAGATACCTGAAGAGTAGTTATGGCAGAAAGAAGCTTAAAAACATAGGCAAAAATAGCACTGGAAAAGATGCAACAAAAACAACACCTCAAAAATCACAACTTTCCTCCCACATTTATACGGAGTAAAAGACGAGGGGGTATTTCTCCATGAACACACTGCCAAAGACCATACGCCGTGGCTGTTCATCTTGACAATCTCCATACAATTATATTCATGGTTAACTGTAGGACTATGGATTTGTGGATATCGTGGCAAAAACACTGAGTTGTGACAAGACTAACTGAAAAATGCAGTATCTATCTCTGACCAGTTTCAACACCGTATTTCCACCAAGAAAAAAAAAAAAAAGGGTTAACAAAAGAAGCAAGCGAAATAAGCTGTTGTTTTAAAATCTTATGAGGCTCCCCTGCCTTTCCCAACCATGGAAAGAAACGAAGTGGAGGAGACCCTGAGCACTCACCAAATCTCTCCTGAACCATAAGCGCTACCTGCTTGCCCACTTTCGTGCTGCCAGTGAAGGACAACAGGTCCATTCTCTCATCTTTCGCCATTGCAGTCCTGTGCAACAGAAGACATACCACCATGTTCAGTGGAAGAGCAGACAGCTGGAAAAAGATGCTTGTACTTTCCACATAAACCAACTTCAACCAGGGAGATCTTTTGAAGTCATAACCACTTCATTGAAAACATCAGGTAAGTGACTGAGCAAAAGGCAGAGAAGCTGCTTCTCAGTCAGAAAAGAAGAACAAGGCTCTTTTTCTCCCCCTTTCAGGCCATAAGAGCATCATATGTACTAATTTTGAAGTTCAAACCAAAGTTCATAGTCAGATCATCTCCAATTGTTATGTTCCCAAAGAAAATATGCATACCTATGACTTTTTAAATGCTTACCATCTGTTTTCTCTTCTCTTGAAATGCTCAAAAGATACATCTGAATATATATTTATACTGGGAATTTCCACACTGTAATAATCTAACAAAACAATTTGATTTGTACAGCTTCCAAGCATAGGTATGTATCTACGAGCAAGCGCAGAGTCCTATGTGAGCACAGAAAATAGGCAAGTATTCTCCTCTACAAGTGGTCTGAAAGGCCGATGGGCTAGAAATTGAAAACTCTTAAGAACATGACGAGTGGAATTAAATATTCCTATATTCTTTGGATGTAAGCATATGCAGAAGTAAAATGTAAACTTAGTCATGTCTCTTCATTAAATATCTCATGTTATTTGTTAGCAGCTGATCTCACCACAGCAAGCAGAAATATGTATTATGTTTACAGCAAGGCCAGAGTTTCAGACCAGTTGACAAAAAGAATGGCAACAGGCACGTGTATGTACTAGGTACTCCTGGAGATCAGAGTAACTTTATGAGAAGTACCTCAAAGAATATTCTTTATCCTCTATACATCTTCACTAAATACAAGAAATGTTACCTACCCAATGTCTGCTCCACCACAAACCAGAGAACAGATTGCTCCAGGCACTTTGTTATCCTCCAAGACTTTGGCAATTATCCTAGAATCAAAGATGTAAATATTTCAGAGATTTCTGACAGGTGCATATAGTAGCAAATGAACCATTAAAACTGTCTGACCATGGACATGAAGAAGCTACAGATTTTTAAAAACCAGTAGTCTTGCAGTTAATTGATGTAGCTTGTACAATACATAACATACTTCTCTCATGAAGGACTTAGGTGTTATAATCATACCCATAAGTGGTTTTGGGCCCTTGTTCTCAGGAGTTAATATTAAAATATTAAAGCTTACTAATTAGCTATTTGAAAGGAGCCTTTTTATATTTAGCATTTAAAAATAAATGTTATTTGTAGCACACAATAGATACAAATTTAAAATGCTAATACAGTAAGCAAAGTAACAATAAATGTAGAGTAAGTATCACTATGACATTTATTCTATGGAGTTGTTCTTTTTATCAAGAATGAGTTTTGAATCCTGGAAACATATGCTAAGGTGTTACTAGGTTTGGATAATAAAGATTGTGTGAAGGCATCTTCAGGATATAGGTCTACATAGCCAGCCAGAAGATTTTGCCAAGAAACTGGGTGCTGATGTTGGGCTGAGGCTCCCCAAAAAAAGGGATGATTCTGAAACATGAGTGCATGACTGAGGGAAGCTGAATTTCGTGAACTCTTCATCTTCTACAAGGAAATAAACCTAATAGCTAGTCCTACTTCAGCACAAACACAGCCCTGGTCCTAGGAAAAACTGGCCAAAAGTATAGGTAGCATCCTATACATACTGTTACTTCTTGGGTAACAGGGGCAAAGCAGTTCTTTGGACCACTAAGCACTACCTTAAACAGAAAATAAGTTGTTCAAAAAGCAAAACAGAAAGTAAAGCAACTAGAACTTACTTTGTAACAGCAACACTAACGAGGGACGTTGTAGGAGCACCCTTCCTAAAGAGAAAAAACAAATTACATTATTTTCTTTTTGATTCTTCAAAAATAAGAAATAATTCAAATATGCAATTTTTATGGTATCTGAAATACAGCACACTTCAATTAGTCTGGTTTTCAGGTGCATGTTAAGACAGGAACCCAAGTGTTTCTTTCCACAGCTGAGCATTCAGAGCTTCTACTGAAATCTACATGAACAAGAGCTATGCCAGACATTAGTGAACCAGGTAGATGAAAGCAAAGCAGGAGCTGGGAGAGGAAGTAAAGCTACTTGTTTAGATTCTTAATTTTAGCTGTACCAATTCTGAAAATATTAGTTGTTTGCTACCACTGCTGCAAGACCTCAACCTGGGTTCTTTATTAACAGGCTATTTGGCTAAGTCTTGGACAGGTCTGAATCTCAATACCTCATAAAAGAGGTTACCATAAAACTTTTTTTCTTTTCCCCCTCAACAGAGCTTTTTGACCACAATGAATCCAAAAATAAATAGAAATTAAGCCTAGATGAGATAAAATCAAGCACACAGAAACACCAGACAATGAGATTGATAACAATTCCATGCCTGAGATAACAGCCCTCTAATTTTAAAATAGTTAGCATGTTGGAGAGCTATATCTTACCAGAGGCAAGCATTCCCACAGATCATTGCAATTGCGCTGTTCCACCCATAAACCGCTACAGGGAAGTTAAAAGCCGTGATGATTCCTACTAACCCAACAGGATTCCACTGCTCTATGAGGGCATGGCCAGGTCCTGAAGGCAAAGACACAACATAACACAATTTGCATCTATTTAATGTTGGGGTTTTTGTTGTTTTGTTTGTTTGTTTTTGGTTTTTTGTTGGTTTTTTTTTTTTTTTTAAGGAAACCATGTAATCAAGGGGCCTAGCATCAATCCTCTGTCCATCAGAGCATTAGCCTGTGAAGAGCTATATTGTATGTGCTCTGCAGCTTACTGGAACAAGGTTAACTAGATTGTAGAAAAAACTACTAACATGACAACATGAAACTTTACTATTTTAACTACTCAGTTAACAGAACGGTGATTGTTTGCTAATCAGTAATTGACAAAAAGGTCCCTCATTTCAAAGTACACTGCTGAACTTTTCACATACATTCCTCTAGCACCTTCATTAACAAAGAAATCAAAGAGAATGTAATGCTTCAAAGAGTGGTGAGAAAATCTATTGCCTCTCTTGCCATGTGTCACAGGCTAGATACTTCATTAGGTGGTGCTACTGCCTACCAGCACATCTATTCCTAGACAACATGCTCCCTAAATAATTCACAATACAGAGGTTCTGCTGTGCTACATCACTGTATATTTAAAATACATCTCCATTTCTTCATTTGTACAAAAATAATTAAAAAAGAAAAAAAAACAACCAAAAACCAACATATGTACACATACACTTACTTTCTGAAGGCAAAATAGGTCCACCAATCATTCGGGACAAACCAACAGCATAGTCGCAGACATCAACATACTCCTGCACTTCCCCAACACCCTCAACAAAAATCTTTCCCATTTCCAAAGAGACCTGAAAAGATTACGAGCAAGACAAAATTCTTTTTTAAAAAATTCCCTTGCATCCCCAATACATTTTGTGTCCCACTAAAGTCAGTTATATCTGTACATCAAGTAAGATTTAATACACATTTTTTTCATTCAAAGATATTCACCTCTTGCTGAGTTATTCACAGCTAAAATTAAGAACACAATAGACAACTAGACAGGAGTTACATTCCCATACAATAGGAGGAAATTAGAAGAGGAAATTAATGAACAAAGGAAACTAAAAATAATCTTCTGAAAGGAATACCCTCTACAGTAATGAGGTTCATACATTTAGATCAATGAAACACTGAATTTCCAACAGAATATTTGCATATATTGTGGACCAGGCATGGAATAAATTGGAAAAAAGAGGGATTACCCTGCTCCAGCAATAGGATATGGTCATTTACATTTTTCACAAGCAAACTACTCATTTTACAACATCTCAAAGCAAGTTTGAGAGATTCCATTTTCAGACACTGCTGAAAAAGTCTACACATCTTTAGTATTTTAGTAGCCTGGGATGTTTAGGATCAATTTTTTTTTTTTTTTTTTTAAAGCTGAAGTCAATTCTAAACTATGTCCTTCTGTTAAAAGCATAGATGTTTACCGCAGACATACAGATTATCTATGAGAATAAATTGTTATTTGAAGACATTTTCCTCTAGAAGTAAGAAAATTCACTAACTTAGTAAGTCACCCATTTATCCCCACCTAATTTTGCAGTCATGTTCCGGTATCTAAGTGCAACTTTCATGCAGATGTCACCTACCACTTTAGATTGATGATTGTACTTTGAAAAAGCTGTGAAGTGAGGAATCAGGTTTGAAGGATTGCTACTGGGTTTTATTCCCAATGCAAAAGTTAAAATAAAGGTGACTAAATGTATTTCTAGGTATTTCTATGGTGCCTGTAGTCATCTTGAGGCAGAATGAATAGTCCCTATCGGTCACCAGAAACAGAGGAGCATCAGACGTATTTACTAAGAAACACTGTGGTTGGGCCTGTATGTGCAGCAGACATACATCTGGGTATTTGACAAGGACATTGTGAGGCGACATTGGAAATTTCCAATGGCGTATGAAAAGGTGAGTTGCCACACTGCTTCCTTTTACATATCCTACAGCCAGTCCTAAACCTGGATACCTACTGCACAGTAGTATCCTGAAGTTTACCCCCTATCCTGGAAGAGCTAAACAGATGATTTATCTGTTTGGGAAAACCAGAAAAATGCTCTGGCAATAAGCAACAAGTTTTGTCCACACAGTAAACTTCTGTCTGTCCAGACTCACCAAGGAAGCTGTATGATTTCTGAATACGAAAGTACTTTAGCACTCAATTCCACCACAGAAACTGCTGAGGAGACAACATCAAGGGAAACAGCAGAACAAAGTTTTGTAGGTTAACAATATGGGCTTGACTACACATGGAGTTATTCACTCACAGCTGTTTCTGAATAACTGCACACATAGGCAAGCTCTGTAAAAGGAAAGGGGCAAGTTCCCCACTTGTCTCCTTTTCTTCCCTAGCAACTAGCAAGTGTTTTAAAGGAGCGGTCCTTCAACCTTTATGTCCTGCACAGCACTGCAAGAAGATCTCATTAAGACCATCTCACCTTCTGAAGCCTTATACCTCCACATGTCAGTTCGCAAAATCCTGCAGATCACCAGAAAGAGCTCAAGGTTAAAAGCTCTGTATTAGAGGAAGGCCTTTTTCAGGACACTTTCAGCATCAGACAGTGCCCTATCTGACAGGCAAGTGGGAAAACAGCAGGGCAACAGTTGTAACACTCCTCCCAGCCAGACTGCAGGCTCAGAATGAATTATGCTTTCTTTTCCTATTATATATTATTATTTTCAGTGTAGGATGCCACCATGCAATCTTTTTTTTCTTTTCCTCTTTTTTTAAAATTAAATTTTCTTTAGGCAAATTAACAGAGCTAACAGGATTTTAACAATTATTAAGGGTAGTATTGCAGAGTAGTACGTTAAAAACCAAGAAAAACAGTTTTGACACTCTCCCCCTCAACCTCCCCCCCCCAAAAAAAAAAAAGTTAAGCCGCTTCTTAAAGCACCTTACCAAGCTTCCTAGAACTTTGATTTTTTGTCTCAGGGCATCACCAATCTGTCGCACTATTTCTCCACGCTTAGGTGCGGGGATCTAGTCAAAATAAAAGAAAACGGAAGAATCTATTTGAGATTGAACATCTGCCACACATATACTGCCACACATATACTGCTAGTTTTCTACTCCTGCAGTAAGAAATCACTGATTGTTGTGCCTTTTCCCCTATCTTCCCAAGACATCATTACGCATTCATTTTTATCACAAGCACTGCTTTACAAGAAACTGTTTCCTGCTTCACAGAGTCTGATAACACTGCACACATTCATGCCTGTTCAAAACTTTAGTTCCACTGAATATTCCCAGAAACATTCAGATTATTAGCTACTTTTGTTCAGCTACACCACCCACAATGCCCCCAAACAATGGGCTGCACCTCAAGAAACAAGCATTTTTTCTAAAAGCACAATTACTGGTTTCTGAGCTTCTGAAGTGTACTTAACATTATGATTTTTAAATGTTTTTTTCAGTATGACGATGGCTGCTGACATTTGTTAGTAGATGCCAAGACACACAGAAGCCTCAATCATGGAAAAATTAAACCCATAAACCAAGCAATAATAGATTTATTTTTTTTTAATGTAGTATCAGTAAGTTAGATAATAATCAATAGCTGGGATCAATAATAAGCCATATGCATGCAACAGGATTTACAGGACTAGAAACTGCTGATGAACAGGCAGCTGGAAAGATAGAAGTGACAAATACACAAACCATGCAAGCATATCTCTTTGCAGGCAAAATCTTTCAAAATAAGCTCATTAAAACCCACAAAATTCACAAACTAAAAACAAACAGCTTTGAGATGAGGCTTTAAAGCATTTGATCTGTTGATTCTTTGTTATCTGTTAGATTGCTTTCAGACTATTTCTAAATGCATTAGGAGCTGTCATGCACTCACCAACATTATATTCACAAATTGCAACAAAACAACATGTACTAACATATCCTGAGGAAGCTGTTATGTTTGTCCTAAACTTTGTTTTCTTCAGGTAAGGCAAATTGCTTTGCTGGATAAAATACAGCATACTGAATATCTTATGAAATTCAAGTTTGAGCTTGTGTCAAAGAGAAAAACTAAGCCTGGCATGGCCAGCAAGAGAATGGATGCTGGCTGGACATACCTTGTACAGGGACACTGAGAACTACAGCTTGCTAAGGAAAAATAGCCTAGCTATTGTCTGATACCATAACATAACACTAAAGTTTTGGAATAACACAGCTGTTTTGTGAAATACCAGGACAACTGGTGAGCAAAAAAAGCACACTCAAAACAGCAGTCGTCTTCACCCCATGAGACCAAGATTATCACCACAAATTAAACACCCAAATATTCTGCAGAGTTCTCGCAGGAGAAAGCATGTGGCAACACAAAGTTAAACACACCCGCAGGCATAATTTGCTTGCTACAAGGTTTCTGAACTTCAGCAGACCTGTTGGCAATGGCTTACAGACACAAACCTGGGTAAATTTGCCAGGCTTTTCAGAACAAACATTTTCCACAAGTCAACGTCCTTATCTTCGTACCTCAATGGTAACGTGCGCAAGCTGTCTGGGTTTCTTTAGGTCCTCATTGCAGACTTTTGCTTCAATGCAACACACACAATACGAACATGTTTTCACACCTCTACCTGTCAGGGCAATTTAATCACCTTTACCTGCCAGAGATATGTTATAAAAGAGAAGTCTTTGTTAACTTACATCAGCCCAGACCTTCCATGCCTCTTTAGCCTTCTTTACTGTTTCTTCATAATCCTCCAAACTAGCCTACATGAAGAAGCACGTCAAATAAAAAGTTAGGAAAACCAAAACCCCAAAAGAAATGACACAGAAAAGCTTCTGCCTCCAACTTGAGACATTTCTAGTGGATAGTACTGCACTACAGAATATCGCTTTCACAGGAAGTTTATATCCTGCCATAGTTTGATCTCAATATGGCATGCTGGGTTGCTTGAAGTTACTGTTGAGTAAAAGCATATGTGCTGCCTAAAGAAAAAAAAAAAAAAAAGTGAGCAGAATTTTTCTTTCAGATGCCAAAGGATGCTACTTAAAATTAGTTACAAGGTGAGAATGTATTCATATATCTTTTTTTATCTGAGATACTACTACTATTAACAATATTAAACAAAGGCTGCGAGGACTGTCCTACTCCACCAGCCTCACTGGATATCAGTGACTAACTGAATCCTAATATCCAAAAGGACTAGGTTAGTGCCACAGCACTATTCTCACACTAAAAACTTTCACAAATTTACCACGTGAATGCCACGTCACTCTCCTTCATACCTCCCCCCCGGCCACTCAGCTCCACTGAAAAGCTGCAGTTCACCCCTATTCTGCAACTCCCCTCTAGCAACCAACAAAAACGGGCAGGAGAGGCCCTCAGACTTCCCAACAATA
>VXBL01003209.1:196175-213989 GCA_013400195.1 Aramus guarauna
GAAAAGGAAGACGAGGCAAAACGTGGGCCTGCTCTGGAATGAAAGAGGAGACCTGATTACCCAGGATATGGAGAAGGCTGAGGTACTCAACAACTGTTTTGCTTCAGTCTTCACCAGCAAGTGCTCGAGCCACGCTGCCCAGGTCACAGAAGGCAAAGGCAGAGACTGGGAGAATGCAGAACCACCCACTGCGGGAGAAGATCAGGTTTGAGAATATCTAAGGAACCTGAAGGTGCACAAGTCCATGGGACCTAATGAGATGCATCCGCGGGTCCTGATGGAACTGTCAGATGAAGTGGCTAAGCCACTCTCCATCATACTGGTGAAGTTGTGGCAGTCTGGTGAAGTTTCCACTGACTGGAAAAGGGGAAACATAACCCCCATTTTTAAAAAGGGAAAAAAAGAAAGACCCAGGGAACTACAGGCCAGTCAGTCTCACCTCTGTGCCTGGCAAGATCATGGAGCAGATCCTCCTGGAGACTGTGCTCAGGCACATGGAAAATAAGGAGGTGATTGGTGACAGCCAGCATGGCTTCACTAAGGGCAAATAGTGCCTGACATATTTGGTGGCCTTCTATGATGGGGTTAGCAGGTTGATGGATAAGGGAAGAGAAAGTGATGTCATCTACCTGGACTTGTGCAAAGCATTTGACACTGTCCAGCATGACATCCTTGTCTCTAAATTGGAGACACATGGATTTGACAAATGGTCCACTTGGTGCATAAGGTATTGGTTGGACGACTGCACTCAAAGAGTTGTGGCCAATGGCTTAGTGTCCAAGTGGAGATCAGTGATGAGTGGCATTCCTCAGGGATCAGTACTGGGACCAGCACTGTTTAACATCTTTGTTGGTGACATGGACAGTGGGATTGAGTGCACCCTCAGCAAGTTTGCCAACGACNCAGCAAGTTTGCCAACGACACCAAGCTGTGTGGTGTGGTCGACATGCTGGAGGGAAGAGATGCCATCCAGAGGGACCTTGACAGCTTGAGAGGCGGGCTTCTGTGAACCTCATGAAGTTCATCCAGACAAAGCGCAAGGTCCTTCATATGGGTTGGGGCAATCCCAAGCACAAATACAGACTGGGCAGAAATGGATTGACAGCAACCCTGAGGAGAAGGACTTGAGAGCGTTNAAGCTGGAGAGGGACTGTTTACAAGGGCAAGCAGTGATAAGACAATGGGTATTGGGTTTAAGCTGAAGGAGAGTAGATTTAGATTATATATAAGGAAGAAATTATTTACTGTGAGGGTGGTGAGGCAACGGAACAGGTCACCCAGAGAAGTTGTGGATGCCCCATCCCTGGAAGTGTTCAAGGGCAGGTTGGATGGGGCTTTGGGCAACCTGGTCTGGTGGAGGGTGTCCCTGCCCTTGGTGGGGGGGTTGGAACTAGATGATCTTTGAGGTCCCTTTCAACCCAACCCCTTCCATGATTCTATGATTCTATGGAGAATGCTGTGGAGGTCAGGCCCATGGAGGCCTGGGGAAGATCCAGCCAGTTTTTTCTGCCCACCTCTGCAGAGCTTGGCTCTGCGTAAGCCTTCTCCTGGTGTTCAGCACCAGTGCTCTTGCACTGAATCACAAAACATGAGTATAGGGTGTGAGTCCTAAACCATGGAATCACTAGTGAGTACCCTATTAAAGCCAACAGCAGATTAACATGCAAACCTGTCCACAGGAAAAGCAGAAGAAAGTGCTTCCAGGAATCACACCTGTGCAGCTCAAAGCAGGCGCAAGGAGAGACAGTGCTACGTGATCCTAGCTATCACTAGGGAGAAGAATAAATTTTGACTCCCTGAGCAATGTTACCCCAATTCCAAGTGGGGGAAAGAAGAGAAACACTTTTCAAAGACAATAAATGACACATTTCCTTGGCTTTTATTTTTATTGTTATGTTAAACACAACTTTGAAATATTCTGTGGACATATTTATCGTACTATGAGAATACAGGATGGCTTTACATAACTGCAACTTTCAAACACCCTTCTGAGAAACCTTAAAAGTTATGTACCATTAATACTCTGTCTTCTTCACTTTTCAGAAGCATTCAGTGTAAAACATGCTACATATTTTTTTCTGGGGAACCAAACGAACGGGGTCTGTTGACAAGCCCCTTTCACAGTGTTGTTGTCAATGGCAGTCTCTCTGCATGCTCTAGGAAGGATGTATCATGGGAAGGCAGCTGACTGGAGAATGCTGCTTGTGCTCCTTGGCCAAGGATACATGTGTCAACATGTTCCTGTTGACACAAAGGAGGACTTCTGGAAGAGGTTCTTCAGGTTGAAGCCTCTACTCTCCAGTAAGATGATGAGGAAAGGTTGCCTCATGGGAGGACCTCCATTACCTGAAAAAGTAATTTGTGTTTTCTTATGCATAGGTGAGATATTGAACAAGACAGACACTGAAGGTTGCAGGTGAAAAATCATTCCTCGCTGAGTAATCGGGTGGCTGCTTGTTTGCAGCCTCCTAGAGAACAGATGCCCTGTGTGTGCGGCCTGTGAACACAGTCTGATAGCACGGTATGTGAGCATACACAGAGTTAATACTGTGGGATGCGTTTCTCCATCCGCAAATGGGATCCTGAACAACGCAGACTCCCTTTCTTGAAGTTAAAGCTGGAAGGAGACTTGTCCTGAATAGCAGAGCTCATATTTTCCACAAAGAATTACTGTTATTCACAGGATCCACTTTTCTTTCAGCATTTCTGACACTGATAAAAAAAGATATATACATGTATACTACAGATGGAAATCTTTATAGAAGGTACTTCAGGCAATGCTTTGGAAGTCTGCTTGAATCATCTTTTAGGGACTGAAAAGCAAAAGTTACTCTTTTTTTAGAAAATTGTTACGGGGGGCGGAAAGGCAAGGTAGTTCGTTGGTGTATAAAATAATGTATAGGAAAGGATGATGTTTGTGACAAACAGTCTCATCACCCAAATCAGTTCTCCCTGTCACACATATACTGAGTCAATGAACCTTGCCTTAGAGAAGACAAGACATCTGACTTTCTACAAGCAATTCATTATTTTTCCGATGTGGAAAAAGATGCGAAATATTCCATTTTTCTTTGGTACAAGATGCTTTCTTCCATCTTTTCTGAGTAAGTGTGGTTTGATGGTTTTATCTTGACAACCTTCATTCTGTTTTCTCTCCTGGAGGCTGGTCTTGCTGCCAAGAGAGGGCAGCAACCAAGCACAGAAACAGCACACCAGTCCCTATAATAGGTCACATGGG
Source organism: Aramus guarauna (assembly GCA_013400195.1). NCBI lineage: Eukaryota > Metazoa > Chordata > Aves > Gruiformes > Aramidae > Aramus > Aramus guarauna. Next base: position 199,414 of record VXBL01003209.1, read on the forward strand.
AATTTAATTTAAGGGTTCATTAGCACAGAAGCTCTGTCTGTGTCTTACTATAATTACTGCTTAAAGCCCTTAGCCCACTGTCAAATCGTTCTTACTGCAAAAGCAAACCTCTGAATTGCTCTCTTTTCTTTGTGTTTTCTTTCAAAAAAAGAAGTAAGCCCAAACTTCTGCTGAATTATTTGAAAATAAGTTCTGTGGCATGGGAGCATGGCCAGACGAACACCAGGGGCTGCTCTGGGGAGGCTGTGTAGAAGGCATAGGTCCAACACCTGCATTTTCACAACTTTTCAGGGGAATAAATGCATGTGACAAACAAATGTAGAGCTATATTTTACCTTTATTTCCATGTGTAAGACATTTTCATTGTTCGTGCTGTCACCTTCCTACTGCAGGCTGCGTTAACAGTAATACATTGCTCTGGCCCCTAATGGGCAGCATTTTCTCTCAAATCCACCATTCCTGTAAGATCCAAAGCCACCTCCTTCATGCTTAATGCTGCATGATCAGATCACCACATATGAAAGAACCATGGAATGGTTTGGATGTGAAGGGACCTTAAAGATTACCTAGTTTCAACCCCCTGCCATGGGCAGGAACACTCTTCCTCTAGACCAGGCTGCTGAAACCCCCATCCAGCTTGACCATACATCCTTAAAGATGTGCTGATTCCAATATTTATTGACTTGATCCAAGCTGAACCTGCTTTAGGGAAAAAAAAAAAAAAAAAAAAGTAACCTTTTTGATTTTAACACAGTTTATTTTTACCCCCAAAGGAGCTGCAGTGTCTTGGTCCGGGCCTCTGGAGGCAGTTGTTTCTCCTGCCTGTATTTTTGAGATTGCAACATTAAACACAATGTTCATGGTGGACTTTCACTTAATGAGGAAAATGCCATGGATGTAGATAGAGAGACGGTCCATCTGGGCTTTGTGTTACTGCGGGACAAAAGTGCTGTTGCTGGCTGGGGCTCTACTCGTTCCATGTCAAACACACATGCTGGCTCTTTACCTTGTCGTTAGAAAACACCTGAAGCTCTTCTGAAAAAACAAAACTAATATTTAAGGACAGAAGCACACTGTGTGTAGCCAGACAGGGCTGTAATGGTGGGAAACCATGAAGCGCTGGATGACTCCTGCTGGCTGTGCTATACTTAGACTTGAACAGACTAATGCTGGCTTAACCTCATGTATAAGAAAAGGAAAAGCTGTGGGTCAGGCTGAGACCTAGTTGTGAGAGACCTTGATGGGCTTCTTGAGGCGGGAGGAGCTGAGAGATCACCAAGCCCACAGGGGAGGTGTTCTGTCGGTGTCAGACACAGATTGCCTCACGTCAGGAACCTCTCTGGCTGGTGAAGGGGAAACACTCGCGGTCCCACTGGTGATTGTGCCATGTCTCCTCAGCCTCTAAACCAATGTTTTAGAGGGAAGGAAATTAAACAAGAGGAGGGGAAGCCCAAGGAATGGGAGTGGTGAGGCTGTGCCAGGCAGACAGGGCTCTCTGTGCAGGTACCACTGCCTTAGTGTCTGACCCTGGTCCTGCCCTGGATGTCCTCTGTAACCTGGGCGAGGGCACTGGAGCATGGATTAATTTAAAGGCTAATTCAGTTGCCTAACTTCACTGGAGGGTGTGAGCCTTGGCTGCACTGTCATTCTACAGCTAAATCGGTTTGGCAGCTGCTGAAAGTGACAGGACCCATCTCGCCCCACTCTGCCCTCGGAGGGTTTGCTGAGGTCTGAGAGCAGCATTAGGAGAATTAAAAAGCCAGCTCCTCCAACTCCTTTGCACAAAGGGAGGATGTGCCTGTAAGTTCAGCTCAAGCTGCGCAGATGACAATTAAAGAAATAAACAGGAATGAGATAGCAAAAGGCTGGCAATTCAGTTTTCTGCAGGTGCTGCACCTTCTATCCCCTCCCCAGAACTGATGTACTAGCTTCATAGGGATGCCAGCAGCCAGGTAGCCCCTGCATCTGAGTCTCACTGATTTTGGCTGGAGTAAGAGCGCAGATCACACAGAGGATGGATGAGCTTCCACTGTGCCATCCCTATGCTGACATCTTCAGCAAAGCACCTCCCTTTGCAGTATAGGAACCACAACGTGAGCTGGACCCCCCTGGCTGGACCCCCACATTGGCAGTGGGTGGTGGGTCTCCACGGGAAGTGCCTGGCATGCTTGCAGGCTGCAGAGTGCTCGCCATCCAGTTTATGAGAGAAAAGGGCTGGGAACTACTGTACTTGAGTATCGGCTTTACTCTCAGCATTTCTGCCTTCTTTCATTAGCACAAGCAATGGCTTCCTCCAGTCAAACAAGTTTGTTTTTTAAAAAAGGCAAGGAATTCTTTTTTTACATTGTCCTAACACTCAGTAGTTCTTTTGGTTTTGTCTTTCTCTGTTTTTTGTTTTTTTGTTTTTTGTTTTTTGTTTTCCCAAAAAAAAGAATGGAGAAAGCAGACATTAGTCACACCAACAAATCATTTGGGATGTGTGTGTTTGTTATGATGGGCAGCACTAATTCCACACAAACCACCTTCAGCAGAGAGCAGCAAAAGGCTAACAGCTTTGAGTACAGGTCTAAGAGTCTCCCAGCCAATTAATGAAATGTGCGGCCTCCCTGCTGAAATCAGAGAGCCCACAAGCGGGGCTGCAGGAGTTTTCACTAGTAATGAGACTGCTGAGGTTGTTTTCTGTAAGTTTGTATTTCTGCACGCTGGCATTGATGCAGCTGAAGCCATCCGGAACCTGCAACAGAATATGTTTTGTGTTAAATCTAGAATAATCTTTGCAGAAATGCATTGTCTTGAAAAATTTAAGTGATGCTGTGAATGGCTTAGCATGGACTATTATGGTACTGACAAAATTTTCTGATCTTGGTCTGTATTTCAGTCTTCTGCCTCCCTTGTCAATGCTCTTAACAGCATGAATTACAATTATGTGATACCTGTGAGGCCACTGAATAACACACTTACCCAGGAGAAGACTTGTTTTGTTTTGTTTTGTTTTGTTTTGTTTTGTTTGTTTTGCAAGTTGTTAACTCACTGTAAGGGGATAGTCCTGGCTTTGCAAAACAAGTGGAGAAAATTTTCCAGGAGTCTACATTCAGCCAGCAATGAGAGACACGGAGGGAGGAAAGGTTGAAACAGAAACTAGAGCACTTGTCATGGTGAAAAACTGTGAAGACAGACCATGTTTAGAGTAAAGCAGAAGTGATATTCCTTGCTCTTGTTTTGTAAAGGAAGGGAAACTCTTCTTTTGACAAAACTAATGGTAAAGTTTTCCACCAAGGCATGTTAATGAAGTACTGCTCAATGCATGCTGTATATAAAGGCATGCCTATTACTGTGTCTACTTAGATGCACAAGATGCTGCCAAACCAAAAGCCTAGCTATGTTTGGATTTATCTTGTGAGCTCTGCCAGACTTGTATTGTTTTCCATTAACAATGTACAGATTTTCACATCTTGTAGCTGATACTGAAAAACATTAATAAAAGAATACTGGTCATCACAATGAAATCAATACATGATAAAAGGCACTCTATGAAATACACTGCCACTTGGAGAAATGGGCATTTCAACGATATTTTATTTTTGTTACATTTGGGATTTTTTTCATACAGAAAGCATTTGCTGATGTGTTTTGTTATTTCAAGAAACATTTTCTTGGCTCATTCTGACTAAACTTTGTTTGGCACATTCTTTAAGGGAAAACATTAGACAATTACATTGGAGAGAGTAGTATGGGGCACTGTGTCTTCAAGGCAAGTGTTCTGAGCTGAGGCTGGAAAAGGAGAGCCACAGAAAGGGCATCGGTTTGAATTACTTGTATTTTGCGCACTTCACATATCCCAGTTCTTAAGCATATTTGAACAGATTTAAGTTGGATCTTCAGTGTTCCTCCTTCTTCCTGTACTTGATAGGACTGCTAGCTGTGATTCAGTAAGCCAGCTTGCATTAGATTTCAGCATAGTTTTGTATTGCTGATGTGGAATGTAATTACTGAAATAGCATTGGAAATCTTTGTTTTATCTGGTGGAAATTAAATTAAAACATGATGATTTATTATTTTCTGAATGACTGATCTCTGTCTATTCCAAGGAAGGACAGTCAGCTCTAAGCAAAACAGTTTGTTCCTTGCTAAAGACAAAACGCAGTGAGAAGGGCTTTGGTGTCTGGATCAGCGTCAATGCCATGCTTGTGGGAGGTAGCTGACAAGATAGCTGTGCCATTGCTTGCGTGCAAGGTGATTTTGGACACAATGTTTTGTGTTCTGCCTCTGTTCCCTGCTTTGCAAATAAGGAGAATATCCCTGACTTAAAAATTTAGGTCGAGAATCAGTTATGGACACACCATGTGCTTCATCGACAGAACAGGCTGCACCCTTCTGCCACAGGAAAGCGGATTTGTGGAGCCAGGGGGCTGCTGGGTGACCACAGCCCTTGCAAAGTGCCTTCGGTGCAGCCGGTCATGGTGCCTGGGATGGCAGAAAGTCCTGAGCAGGATAGGGGCTTCCTGAGTTAATCTCTGCTGGTGTCCTTGATGCTGTGAGTGATGCCCATCAACAACAGGCAGCTGCCTGCAGGCAGAGGGGTGCTCCTCACTCTAGCATTGAGGACTGGGTCACCATCATTGCCTCTGTTCCCCTCTACCCCCTTGCCGTGGCAGAGTGGCCGGAGCCACCCAAATTCCTCAAGGAGAGTCACAAGCACCAGGAGCATGGGTGCCATCTGGGCTTGTCCCAGTGCCCGATGGCATGGAGAGAGGATTTCACCTGTGGGAGGCTTTCTGAGTTCTTCTACCAGTGCTGAGTCATTTAAGTGCTGTCTTACTTTTACTTTTTTCCTCTCAGTGTAAATGTAGTTTTTCCTGTGATGTTTAAAATGGTAAACATAAGACAACCTGTCTATAGAATACAGTCTATAAACCATACCAATGGGAAGATTATGCAAAGACGACAGAAGGAAAAGAGAGTGGGAAGAAGTCTTAAAGAAAAAGGAGGAGATGTGGTCAGTCCTGGGCTGTCAGGTAGATAAGTATTTACAAAAAGGGAAACCAGTTCCCAAACTTAGAGCAAACCTCAGCAACCAAGAGAGTCAGCTACTGCATTGTCGTTGTTTGTTATTACCTCTATAAAACCATTCTTTCTGGCTGCTCCCGGGACACACCAGTTGTTTTGCTGGTGAGAAGCCCACGCTTGCAGGTAATATCCTACTGTGCAGCTTTCAGGCAATGTTTGAGAGTTAAAGTCCCCAGGTCATTTATGCTTTAATTCTTTATGATAAAATTCTTTTTCAGTAGCTGGTTTGGGAAAAAAGTGTTCCTGCAACATGTTGCTGTCTCCTTGTACTGCTGCATACTGCCTGTGAAAACCACAAGACAGCTATCTTGCACGCTAGGTGCCTACAAATAAAAATTGCTGTCTCATTTTCATGCAGAAATGTGTGCCTTGTCAGTACTGATGGCCATGCATCCTCCTGCCAGTCTTTCCAGGATGCTCAATGTTTTGCCCTGCCAGCTGACAACTGCCTGGCCATTAAGCAAGGGTCTGCCTGGGAGGTGCAGAGTCCCACAGAATGAAACTCCTGTTGCTTGTCTGAGGCTGCATTCACTGCCAACCGCAGCTCTGCCGTACTGCTCATGGGCAGCTGCCTTCACACTACGTGCAGAGTTCCCTGAGCACTGCAGCAGAATGCAGTACTTAAAAGGGTACGTGGGGATACTCTGGCAAAGGAAGGAAATTTGTATCCTGTGCTAAGAAAAGGCTAAGAAATGCATATGTCATCCAGCTGTGACCTGCCCCTGCTCTCACACTCGTGGATGTGAGTGCTGGAAAAGAAAGCTGGGTGACCCTATCCCATCTTTGGTACAGTAAGAGAAAAACAGTTCAGGTGGTGTGAGCAGACTGCTGGATGAGCAATACTGCACAACAAACCAAATATATGGAATTATGTCTGAAGCTGAATTACTGCTCTCCAAGAGAAGCTAGAGCACTGTTGCCATGACTATCACGTTTGCAAAGCAGACGCTTGCCTGCATCTCGGAGCACTCTGCAGCTGGCAGTCTCTGCTGTCTCTTCCCTCTGGAGGTCCCAAATGTCACCCTGACACCACCTGTCCCCTTGGTATGCTCTGTCCTGGCAGAAGTGAGCAAACGGTCAGAGACAGGGAGAGACCTCAGGGATGCTGAGCATCATGCTGGACTTGGGTGAAAGGATCCTGGCCCTGGGCACGGGGGGTGCTGCAGTGGCTCAACAACAGCGTCTGAAGTAGGCACCTTATTAATGGTTGGAAATCAGACATGCCCAAACAGACAGGGAAGGGGGGTGGTGAGGCTGAGGGCTGGGACAGCAAGGCAACACACTGAAAAAACGCTCCCTGGCATCAGTGTCATCCCCCTCTGTCCACATCAGGGTAAGTGCTCGGAGATCTCTCCGTGCTTTGCTATGTTCAGCTGTTAAACAAGAACAGAGATCCTTATGTTGCAGAAGGTTACATATATTTTATTTACAAATTCTTGCAATAGAAGACACTGCATAATAGGAAGTAGAGCTGACAGACTTTGTACGCCTAATGGTGTATTTGGCTTTCTCTGCAATAGGTTATTAGTGATTCTAAATTTTCCTTTGCTCTGCCTGAAGACTTATAAAGACTTCTGCAAAAAATGCTAAGACCTGTTAAGTGGAATAAGCCATTTTCTGTTTTGGGGTTTGTTGGGTTTTTTTATCTTTTTCTCTTAAAACTACAATCCTATTGCAAAATTTCTGGCACTTGTCTCAGATGTTTCGCAACAAACTTGGCCTGTGGAAAAGGTGAAGTCTTATGGCTGTCACCTCGTCCTGCACTGCATTCATCCCTTAGAGAAAGGGCAGGATAAAAGCAGCAGCTCTTCCTTCTCAGAAAACCATCAATCTTATTTGGCATAAGCACTAGAGGGGGAAAAAAACCCCAAACCAAAACTGAGATAAGGCAGCTTCTTCTCAGATTTCAGTGCTGGGGATGGTTTGCCTGTGTTCTCTGGCTGACAGCCAGAGTTGGGGGTACCCAAGGAAAGGACAGTGCCTGAGTACCCGAGCTACTAGTGGCATAAATCCAAGAGATTTATAAACCTTAAATAAGCTAAGGCAATCTGTGGAGAACAGTTTTAATAAGCTTGGTGCGGTTAGCATTAAAAACTAAGCAAACAGCTCCAATCTGCTCTGACTCTTCTGAGGCGTGCTTGCGAGAAGCCCTAGTAAAGTGTGTTTTAGTAATCCAGCTTGCAGAAGAAAATGGAGTAGATGCTCATATACTGTGGCAGCGGAACAGGCAGCCTAGATGAGGAGGAAATTGCTTACATGGGCATCTGTTGCAGACTTGCTCAGAAATGCAAAACCTGGCTGTTAAAGGCAGGTGCTGAAGAGCTTCTGGGGTTTCCTCAGGCAGGTCGGGTGCCTGGAGGGGATGCCCAGGGGCTGGCTGCGGCCAGCGGCAGCTGTGCAAGGAGAAGAGCCACTAGCGATCTTTCTTACCAGAAAACCACCAGACAGACAGGCAGAGACACCACTGCACAAGGGAACTGAGAAACTCAGTAGCTGAACCTTATGTCATTTAAAAAAAGCCCCAAACCTCTGCCTCCTAACCTAGAATTAAGCCAGGCTTGGAAATAGTTTTCCTGTTAGTCCATGCCCTCTGTTTCTTCAGGGTCAAGCTAGAGTCAGCAATTAGAGGCAGATTAATGGAAGAGTTCCTAGCCACGATTTAATGGGAAGCTACTCCCAGAGATCTTTTTGCTAAGATACCACACACTGGCCTCTGACCAGCTGCTTACAGAAATGGTTAGAAGGCAGAAAATGTGAGCAGAAGTCTCCAAAGCACATACACGAGTGACGGTGTGCACATGTGTATGCACACACACGCACACACATGGCCAGAAACCGCTGGGAACTGGGATTCTTGGCTACAGACAGAAAGGTTTCTGGACATATACGGCAATGTGAAAAGTCACAGCTAGTCTGAACTACTCAATGCCTCTGCAGACTTCCAATGACAGTTACAGCTGCAGATGACTAAAATGTAGGGACGCTTACAGCACTTGCATCCAAAGCCAAGGACTGAAATATTACCAGCGCCCTCCCAGCCACTCAGCAGCTTCTACAGGAGCTGCAATGTGCAGTGTGTTGCAATCCAGACCGCTGCCTAGCGCTTGTACTCTGTTTTGTTTGCTCCCTGTGCTCACGCTGGCTGGTGCTGACGGTAAATGGAGTATTTTTCTGATTACCACCCGCCCGCCTCCTGTGACGTCTATTTGAGGAAAAGTAGCTTTGCCACATAGATGTTTGCTTCCAACCTTTTTGAACCCCCTGGAGCATTTTGAGTTTTCGGTCAGCCCAGAGTGCTCCCTGGCTGATCAGCTCCATAGTTTTTCTCTGCAGTGAATTAGCGGAGGGGTCTGTACCAATGCCTGGGAGTTAAATATGCATATTCCCAAGTATCCTGACTAGCCTAGTAGGTTTCCTTGTAGGTGAAATGTCTGTTCTATACTTGGAAAGCAGAGGATGTTATGTATTTTTTATTCCACCCACTGTGGAAATTTTGTGAATTCAATAACTAAAATTCTCTATATCTTTATCAACACTGTCAGGCCCATCCTTTCCTTGGCCTGGGAGCAAAGAAAGGAAAAGAACAGGGGCATAATACATACAGGGTAAAAAAGAGGCTGCAAAGAGGCTGTGAGCAGCCTATTCTGGAAGTTTCACATCTATAACATACCAGAATGGATACAGCCTGCAGGACAAGAAGGCTTCTGGTGTCACAAAGGCACAACCCCAAATTTAACAGAGCAAAGGGATTGGTCACACCAATTAATTGTATGCAAAATCACAGTGCATGCCCAAAATATCTCTGGTAGAAGATCACATGATGGCAGAGCATGTTTAACTCCCAGCATGGCTAGCAACATGAACACAAATGTCTCTACCTAGTACTGACATGGTTAAAGTATAGTGAGCTAATTTTTAACAGTAAGCTAGTTTTTAATGCATTTATTATCTACAGCTTAGCCAACTGTTGACTTAAAACAACTGTACTGATGAATTTGAGAATGTTCTGTAAGTTACAAATGTTGCTTTGGCAGAGAATTTTACTCTGGCAGTTGCTTTTGTTACATTTAAATTCTACTATAATAAATTTACAAGTTTTACTGCTAGAATGTGTTATGAAGTCTAGGACAGCCTCTCCCAAAATGCCAGGCTATTGTTACTGAAGAGGCAACATATGGTCACGCACTGGCTAGCAGGAATGTCTTTGAATGTATGAATGCAGACACGTAGATCTTTTACAACGCATGCTAGGGATTGCCAGGAGAGGAAGAAAATCAAGTTTGTCTTCTTGGAGGGAAATTCAGATTTCACAAGCTTGGCAAATACTGACCTAAAAGTTAGGTGCACATCTGCCACTGATTTTAACAATAGAAATGTTTGAATTTCTGAAAATTGCAATCTCTGTCAATGTATTTTCAAGCTCTTGAATTAGCACCAGAGGCAGGTGAGAAAGAGGAAAGGAAATATTGCAGCTTGCACATCAAATACCAGAATAGTGATAAAAGATTACTGATTAATTAGGCTGTTGAAAATCTCTGAACTCCCTTGATGAGGATATTTGTAAACTTGCTTTATTTGTACTTCTTAGAAATATCTGCATCCTGTGGAATAGCATCTGTCTCCTGTCAAATATTTCCATTACAAAACCATTGTATTTTAGGGAAGTTCATTTATAAACTATTTCCATTGTATACACATGCATACATGCATATGTACATATGTGTAATTTTATAGCCCATAAACCTGTCTGATTTGTACAATTGTTTTACAAATTGTAAACAAGCTGATCATCATTTTCTTCTTATTTCTGTCTCTGTACTGTTTCATACTACAACTATAGAAAATCACTTAGCCAAGTATTGTTGTGGATACTGGGGGTAAAACTCTGGCTGAGCTGACTTCACTGGAAACAAAATGTCATCCTTACACTCCAGGGTGAATAGGCAGGGACACTTATTTCCTCTTGAGAAATAAGGTACTTCCCAGGACCAGACTTCTCCCTCTTGATCTGTGTCCATGCGTGGTTTTGCTGCCGGCTGTGAGTTAGCTGTCAAAGGACAAGGAAAGCTCACAGCTTGCAGGGCTTCAGCAAACCTGCCAGAAGTTTTCAGTTCCTGCAGACTCACATCTCCAGCCAGCTCATAACCTCTCTTACAATTTTAACACCAATCTGCACCAAGTTTGTCCGCTTACAAAACAACTAACGGATTCAGCTCCTGGGGTGTTGTTGACAGGACAATACAAGCAAGAGTTGCCAGTTAAAGAAGAAACTTCGTCATCTGGCTTACCCGCAGTGGACTGGCGTACAAAAGGCTGTGGTTTTAGACCAAAGGATGAACATGTGGATCCTAGAGTGAGCAATCCATCACATTTTAGGAGACAGCCTAAATATGCAACTACCTTGTGCAATCTCCCCAGCTGGGTCATGTGTCCAAGGCCTGTGGTGCTGCTTGTCCTGAGGGATAAAGGGATGTTTTGCGAGGCAGCACATGCTGACGTTGCTCAGGCTCAGGCAGGGTGAGGAGGTGCTGCCCGTGCCTCAAGCCCTCACCCCCCTGACGTGCAAGTTTGCATCCCCCAGCAAGCTCACACGGTGCAGGGGTCTCCTGCTGCCGCAAAGGGTGTTGCAGCCCCTGGGTTCAGATGTTTCCAGGGTGGGTGTCTCTGTCAACCCTTGTGAACTTCTTCTGCTTCATATGAAAATGCATAAATATTCATGGCTAAGAGTGACAACAACTCCATGTAGCATCACTGCTGGCATCTGTGCTGGGGCTGCCAGAGGTGTGGGCAAGCACTGGCAGCCAGGAAGGGGCTTTACTAAGATAATTTTGGCAGCAGACGACAGCAGATGACAGGTGGTCGACACCACCTCCTTGCCTGGTGCTCAGGGTGCCTGAAGGCAGACTTAGGATTCAGGCTGTGCCTCCACAGATATTTCAGTTCATTGATTAATTTGGCCTCTGCTCACGTTTGCTCCCAGGTGCCTTAGGCATCTCACTGCTCAGCTTGCTGTCTGCTCTGCCTCCCCTTCCCAGGCGCCTTCCTGATCCTATGCCCTATGCCCTATACCCCTTTCCTGACCTAACTCTCAGCCAGTTCTGTGCAGGGGACTGGGAACCAGTTTAGGTAAGGCACGAGCTACACACGCCACGCGGAGCAGCTGGAATGCATGTCCACCTTGCAAAATGCAACACGTAGTTTTCTGAGCTAGTTCAGGGCTTAACAGAAGTATAGTCATGCTGGAGATACCGCCTGGTGCATGATGAAAAGCAGGATAAAAGATCTGAGGAAATCCCCAGGTTAATGTAGATATACTGTTTCTAGTGCCAAAGCTAACAACTGAGATGTGGCTCAGGTGTCTCTTTGCTGCAGTGCTGTGCACAGCCTGCCTCAAGAGGAAAGCAAGCTCAGCACCATCGTTTTTTTGTCCTTTGGGACACAGGGATAAAGAATCAAAGGAATGAAGCTAGATAGTACAGCACTTCACCATTGGGTCTCTTGCTGAAAACAGAATTTGGCTCCCAAAATATTATCAATGGCAGTCCTGAAAATCTTTCCACTGGTTCAGACCAAGCGGTCCACCAAGCATCATTTGGTGACCTGTGAGTTTTTCCTTACGGTATTACCGTTTGTAGACGAAATTAACATCTCTTCTTCAAGCTGGAACTAACGCTGTGGATGCAGCAGTAAAACCCTGGTCTGTGAGGCACAGTGCCACGGAGGTGTGACCAGGCAGTGAGGGGAGGACTGCTCCCCATCAAACCATAGGTGACTGCAGGTTGGGTAGCACATTAGTGCCTTGCGTATGTGACAAATCCCTTCTGCCATCTCCTGTGAATAGCTGTGAGGACAAGAATACCCGGAGGTGAGAACTAAGTCATTGCAACACATGTTATTATTCCACTTAACACCGTTCTCCATTCACAGCTTTCACAAAAGAGAGTATATTTTGGGGAAGGAAACTGCAAAACCAGTTAAGCATCAAGGCTAACTGATCTTTTCAATGGCATGGGCTGCATTTGGGGGCACCACCAAAAATCCTAGTCCCTCTTCCCCATGGGCATGGAGCTGTTACTCCTACATCCAGCATGGGGCCACAAGAGAGGGGGAGGTAAACCAGATTAAAAATTGTCCCTGGCACCATACCCCCACGCTAGCATCCAGATTGACTGGCTATGAATGATTAAAATTGAAACCTTAAAGAAGGAGTCAGTTTCTCTTGTTTTTCACAATTTTTCAGGTACACTGGGCCAAAATATTTGCTTTTTACCTCTGGAAAGCAGGGTTTAGATCTGTTTTGGGAGTCGGAAAGTAACTGCAGTGGGGGGAGGCTCTGGCTGGGGCCATACCTGGACTCATGGCTCTTGGTGCCTCTCCGGAGCCAGGTACTGCCGAGCAAGTGCTGCCTCTGCCAGGCAGCGTGCAAGTGTGAAACACGAACAACAGCAGCCAGGATGCAGCCACATTGTCAGACCTCCCTAAGTCCACTCATCTCCTGAGAATGGCCCTTATAAATGATAAATACGATTAAATAATTGTCAAAGATGTATGCATATTGAGGTATGAAAGAGAAGGATGGCAGCAGGGCACTTGGAGAAGTATAATTCCTGACAAATTTTCTTTAATAATTTATTTCTCTGCTTAATTCTTAGATGCCTACCCCTAGTGACTGTAAGTTTGGTTTCTGAAATATCACGGCAGATCCATTATTTGCCACAGGAGACAGAGATTTTTATTTAAAGAAGAAGCCTGCTGGTCCGACAGGCTGTGTGCCTCACAGCTGTGTGCCAGGTTTCATCTTCTGCCATGGTCCAGGTGGTAGGACCCTGCAGAAGCTGTTCCCCTTCCCCTCTGACCTGCCTGCCCAATTTTCCTCCCGTGAACCCTGTCCTGAGACCTTGGCCTAATTCAGAGCTGGGAGGGAATGGGGACTTGCCCATGTTTGCCATCTGTAGAAGAAACCACAAAGGCACGTAGTTTGCAGGTCCATCAGTGCTGTCTGTGCTGCATACCACCTGTCCTGAAAATTGCAGGGACTGAAGGCGAAGGTCTGTCGGGTTATCATCTCCGTGCTCTATCCAGCACAGAACTGTTCCCCGCAGTACCTTATTTGCATGTGATATAATTTGCACAGCCCAGTTGCAAATGATTCTATCAATGAGCTCCCACAACTTCTAAATTGTTTTTCTGGCTTGACAGAGCTTCCCTACCAGGATATTACTTTTGATGCTAAGCTTGCGCTTTGTTCCCTTCATTTTCTTCCCAATTGCCATTGACTAAAGCTTGTAAAACTCTTCAAATAATTCCTCAATTCCACTCACATCTCTTGAAAAAGTTCTCTACTCTTCTTACCCCCACTTAGTTCTAATTTAGCATTTCCACACAGTTACGTCTTTTAATCTCTCTCTATAAACTAATACTACCAGCTCCTTAATCATTTTGATTGCTCTTCTCTAAATCCCCATCAATTTGTTTTCATCTTTCTGGTTCTGAGGTTTGCAGACAAAGCAATCAGCAGCTTACGTACCATCTTGCCAGCACAGGGTACAAAGGGACAAATGGCAACCCAGGCTGTGATATATTACTTTTGAAATTACAAAATTGCAAATGGAACTGTATCTCTTTTTTTTGTTTTGTTTTTGGTTGTGAGGGGTTTGGGGTTTTTTTGGTTGGTTGTTGGGGTTTTTTTGGGGGGCTGTCTACTAAATTGCATTGCAAATTGATGTCCAAATTACTGCGCATTAACGCTCGTGGGTCTTCTCCACATTTGTTTCTGTGTAAGGCATGCCTCCTTTCTGTGGCTTGCAGATAATGTACTTGTGTGTGACAAAAGTTACATTCCCTTGCCCAGGTTCAGCTTTTTTAGGATCTTTCTCCCTTTTTATTATTATAGGAATAAAACAAACGTTAACATTCTAAGCCCGTAGCAAGCCACGTACAACATTTAAAAAAAAAAAAAAGGAAAAAAAAAGAAAAATTTTACACCAAACCGTGACATTTCCCACAGCCAGAGCATCCTCCGTGCTGCAAAAATCGGACATTTCACCCAAAATTTGTTAATTAATGAGGCACATACATGTGCTATTTTTTGTTTTGTGGGGTTGTGTCGCCCCCCACGCGAGGACCCCGCCGCCCCTCCGGGCGGCACAACCAGAACAACCAGCTCCGACACTCGGAGCAAACCCCGACCCCCCCCCACCGCCCACCCGCGCTATAGCGGGGTGCGGCCCGGGGGGGAGCCCTCGCCCGCCCCCTAGCGGTCAGCCGCCGCGCCCTCCGCCGCCCTTGAGCGGCGGCGTAGNCCGCCGTCCTGGAGCGGCGGCGTAGTCCCGCCTCCACCCCCTCTGCGACTGGTTGGCAGGCGCCCGCGCCCTTTTCTGATTGGTCCCGGCCGCGCCCAGGAGGCTGTGCCGCGCCGCGCCCGGGGCGCAGGGCCGGTTCTGGGTGACGGCGGTCGGCTGTCATGGAGGAGCTGGACGGGGCGCGGGGGGTGGTGGACGTTTCTCTGT
>VXBL01003214.1:293-34586 GCA_013400195.1 Aramus guarauna
AAAAAAAAAAAAAAAAAAAGCTATAGAATTTATTTAAAAGCCAGGTTAGTTCAATGCCCTTTATTCCAGCTTTTTTAAAATTGCAAGCAAAATTTATAGTCCCATAAACTTTGTAGATAGGTTTTTGCCTTCGTAGCAGCAGCACACATCATACATCTGCAATCATTTGAAACATGCTAAGCATCACACACAGAGGGGAGTGAAGCCTGGAACCACACCCAAGAATCCATTTTTTCCTCCCTCTCTTTCTAGCTATTCTGCAATATTTTATTTCATTGCTGAAACACTAAGATGAAGTATTTAAGCATGACGTATGTGACCTAACCAGATAAGAGATTAGATGAAGCAAAGATTAAACTCTATTTAGTATGAACAGAGATGTTTTACAATGTGGCAAAGGATCTGAAAATTGTTCTAATGATTTGTTTTAAATTAGATCACAGTGAAAACAGTGAGATCGTTTTAAATTAGACAGAAAAAGACCAAATCTATACTTCCAAACAAGGGAAACAATATATTCAATTTCACCTCAAGAAAAATAACTCTTAAGTGGCTATGACATTTTTCTACAGTAGGAACATCACACAGGGAAGATTGTCTTTGGATACATGGACCTGAGCTGATGGAAGACCAAGGACCCTCAGCTTCCAAGGGAGCTGCAGCACTCAGCACCTTTCAGCATTTAGTCCCCATCTACCATGCACTAATGTACGAAGGAAGAAAGATCTTCAGTTTTACCTCAAGCATTTTGGACAGATGACAATTTAAGGAGGTGTTACTATTGGTATTATAAACTGCAATTTATATTTTTATAGTCTAGCTGTTCGTCCATGTAGCCAACAGTAGAAAAAAATTTAAGTTATTTCAGAACTCCAGATTAACCAATCACTTCTTAGCACAAACTATTTCTTTGCTACTTATCTATACCCAATAAGGAAACCAAACCCGTACTATAAAAATGTGAAATATGACCTCAAGTGGCCTAGCACTGGAAACATTCACAGCACTGGTACAATTTTCATGTATTTATGCTTCTGACAGAAAACAAGAATACAAACTATTCATCACTGAAATCATATAATCATAGAATCATTTAGGTTGGAAATGACCTTTAAGATCATTGAGTCCAACCTTTAACCTAACACTGCCAAGTCCACCACTAAACCATGTCCCTAAGCACCACATCTACACGTCTTTTACATACCTCCAGGGATGGTGACTCAACCACTTCCCTGGGTAGCCTCTTCCAATGATTGACAACCCTTTCGGTGAAGAAATTTTTCCTGATATCCAATCTAAACCTCCCCTGGCACAACTTGAGGCCATTTCCTCTTGTCCTAGTGCTTGTTACTTGGGAGAAGAGACCAACACCCACCTGGCTACAACCTCCTTTCAGGTAGTTGCAGAGAGCAATAAGGTCTCCCCTCAGCCTCTGTCTCTCCAGACCAAACAACCCCAGTTCCCTCAGCTGCTCCTCACAAGACTTGTGCTCTAGACNGATAAAGATATTAAAGAGAGCTGGTCCCATAATGAGCTCTGGGGAATACCACTTGTGTCCAGCTGCCAACTGGATTTAACTCCATTCACCACAGCTTTTTGGGCCTGGCCATCCAGACAATTTTTTACCCAGTGACCACTATATCCAGCCAGTTTCTCCAGAAGAATGCTGTGGGAAACGGTGTCAAAGGCTTTACTAAAGACAAAGTAAACAGCTTCCACAGCCTTTCCCTCATCCACTCAGCAGGTCACCTGGTCATGGAAGGACATCAGGTTAGTCAAGCAGGACCTGCCTTTCATAAATCCAGGCTGACTGGGCCTGATCACCTGGTTGTCCTGTACATGCCGCATGATGGCACTCAAGATGATCTGCTCCATAACCTTCCCTGGCACCAATGTCAGACTGCAGGCCTGTAGTTCCCCAGATCCTCCTTCTGGCTCTTCTTGTAGATGAGAGTCCACCAAAGGAAATCACTAGTGATACCTGTTTCTGGCAGACTACTTGAGAAGGCAAAAGAAGTATTTCATTGCATTTGTTTACACTGATGTACCCCAGCATCTCAGTATTTCGATACAGTTATTAGCTGTTAGCATACAGCTGTTCAAAATAATGGAAAAAGATAAGATTAAACAAAGGTCTGCTACAGTAGGTCAAATGATAAAACATTCAACTTTGCAAAAGTTTAGATTAAAATCCAGACTTTCTGATTTTGAACCATCTTTCTTCCAAATAATATTCTTTGCTCATCAGAGCACGAGCTATGTGGTAAGGACTGCACAAGCAGATCTGTTCACAAATTAAGCACCTATAATCCATACCTATTTTGAAGAAAGGGCAAGATGAACATGGAGGTTATTCTCCCCGGAATTGGGTACTCTTTGAAGATCAGAACTGTTAAACACAAATCTGTTTACTAAATCTAAAAATATTTATTAAAGATATAGAATAATTTTTTAATTAATTAGGTAAAATTTTAATTAATATCTGTATGTAGAGCAGTAGAAGTGATTGTATTATCTCTTAAAGTTATAGTCCCCATAATTTTGTCTACTTTGCACATGCATTTTTAATTACTTGCACAGTTGAGTGTGTCTGAGCATCTTCAAAGCAAGTATCATTTTGTGTGAAAGACACAGTACAAGTTGCACTATAGTAGGAATTGTAGAAAATTACCAAACATGGAACACATACCAAACACAAACTTAAAACCTGTCAGAAGGTAAGGGCAGTTTGGATATACAAAACAGTTAAATTTTCAGCCAAGAGATGAAATGAAACAGAAATTCAGTGAGGTGGAAAGAGAGGAATAATTCCAGATGGCAATAAAGCAGTTCCCTCTGCTGCACCTGCCATGATGGCGGGATGCGAGGCAGGTCAGAGAAGAAGCCAGCTCTGCTGGAACTAAGCTGCAGGAGACAGAGTGGACAGAGATTGCTGGATTAAATAAATAGCTCTTGTTGGGAAACCAAGCAAAAACAGTTTCAAATTACTTCTTGTAGCAGATGGGCAAGTAACTGAAGGGCTTGAACTGTTTTCACGGCAGTATGAGGAACCAAACAGCTTCATTCTGTGCATGCTAGAAACACGTCACAGGGGGGTAAATTAGTGGTGAATGCCAGAGGAAACTATCACACAAATGTTTCTGAAAGGGTTGGAAATGACACCTTAGCATGTGCAGGGCCAGTGAGAGACTGTTTTGTGTCCAAATGTGATGTATCAATAAGGAAGAAGAGAGCTATCCTAAAAAAGTTTTGAAAGTCAGTTATGAAGATCTTTGCTCATTTTCTGAGTGGAAAATAAAACAAAGTACTTATTTCAGGTAGAAGAACACTGAAATAGAGTACAGAGTGCACTGAAAAAAGAAAACATTCTTCCAGATACTTACATGTACATCAAAAGTGAATGGGAACCTCCATTGTAGGTTTATTTATAAGTTTACCTGCATCATCAGGTTCTAGGTGGAGTTAATTTTGTACAGAATCAGACCCTGGCAAGTGAAGCAGAGGTACTCTGTTGACCACTGGTGGACAGACAGGGACAAAACAGGTCCCAAGCTCTTCACAAAGACAATCACTCTTCACTCTAAGAATATCCAATCTATCAGCTATTCAAGCTCAAAATTAAAGCGCTTCCTAATAACATTTAAACACTGAAAATGTTGTGTATGTGTATAACCAACAAGGAAGTATTTCTAGCCATTTTTAAAATGAAAGAATTTCCCTGTGGGGCTGTGAATGAGAAATGTCTGCCCAAGAAGTAATGACTTGAACATTTGCAAGGTATTACAAAGGAAGACAGGAATTTAAGATATTTGAAACAGAACTGTTATGTTACCTCAGCAGTGCTGTCATTCACAAAAAGGCTAAAATATTCCAGCCAAAGTAATATGTATGTTTTTCCCAAGTCCCCTCCTACCACCTCGCATCTCTTAGTACATCTTTGACACTGACACACATCCTCCTTTTTTGTAAACTAATTATCTATGAGGTCTTGTTTTTTCTTTGCAAAGCATGATGATGGTGAGATAGTGGGAAATACAGACTTCAGGTCTCAGAGCCTCTTTCTAAAGATGGGTAGCATAAAAAATACTCCATCTGCCAACAGCTTACTATTTAAAATGAGCCAACTTCAGCTATACTGTGGTGAGCAGTTGCTTTTGGGCTGATGGACAAAGAACTTGATAGGTCAAAATACCAAAAAAAACCCCCCAAAACTCATTGGAGAAACAAGAGTCCAGTCATGTCCTGTGCATTCCTCTTAAGTAATTACATTAAGCAAACATGGAATCATAGAGTGGTTTGGGTTGGAAGGGACCTTAAAGATCATATAGGCTTATGCCCTGCTGTGCTGCCCCTCCAACTGATATCAGGGTGATTGAAGTCCCCCATGAGGACCAGGGTTTGTGAATGTGAGGCTGCTCCTTTCTGTCTATAGAGGGCCTCACCCACTCAGCCTTCCTCCATCAGGTGGCCTGTAGCAGACCTCCACTATAGTGTCCCCTGTCCCTGCCCTCCCTTTAATCCTGACCCATAAGCTCTTGGTTGGCTCCTCACCCATCCTCAGGCAGATCTCCATGCTCTCCAGCTGGTCACTGACATAGAGGACGACCTCCCCCCTCGTCTCCCCTGCCTGTCCTTCCTAAAGAGCCTGTATCCTTCCATCCCAACACTCCAGTCATAGGAGCCATCCCACTACATCTCAGTGATGCCCATGAGATCATAGCCCTGCAGGCATGCACACATCTCCAACTCCTCATGTTCATTCCCCATGCTACCTGTGTTTGCATGGAGGCATTTCATTTGGGCCCCTGATGAAGCTGACTGCCTGGCTGGCTGGAATTCCTTTGTGCTGCACTTCAGGTGCTCTCCTGCTGACCTATGATCGTCATCAATTGATCCTTGACTGTCAATAAGATAAAGTTAATTGATCAGTAAGTGGATCAATTCATAAGGAAATGCTGCCTACTGATGTCTATTTCACTGCATTGCACATAGCTCATATCCTCAGCCCGGATTAAGAAGAGGGCATTAACACAGCAGACTACATAGGCTCTCTATACCCCACCTTCTAGCCTCAACTTGGGGCACAAAGATTTCAGTTCTATAAATATACATTATCTACAAAAAAACTATTTCTTATCCTAGTCAAAGAGGCACAGGCATTGAACAAAACTACACTTTACCAAATGATACCCACCCCCCAACAACAACAAAAATAATCCACAACCATCCACCTTTTTCTTAATCAGACTGCTGTGACTTTAGCCAAGCAGACCTTTTAACATAAGAGGCAGTTTACAAACACTAGGAAACATACATGTTGGGCTGAAATCCTAAGAATATATCTTTTCATTGTTCTAATTATCATAGCAATAGAAGATTAAATATGTGTGGTATTTTCTGGAAGATAAGAGATTATTTTATTTCCAAATAGTATATACTATTATTTGCTACTGATATGCTTCAACTGAGGAAAATCTGTCACTTGCAGTGCAAGAGAACACAGACATAGCACAATGAAAGAAGAAAACATCATGGTATAATGCATCATCCTTGTATTTGGAAGAAATCCAAATGGAAAAGTTTCTGATTGACAAAGCCTGCACAAGTTATATTAGAGATACTTGCCTCATCTGCTGGATTCTTGGTCTTAAGAAAACAAAAGTACCTGGCTTGAACTGCAGAGAATGAAACAAATAAATTAATTTACTGGAATACTGACAAAATGCAGCACTGATTATGGAAGCGTAAGTGCTTATAATTAGTATAAATTTGTCCCTGCATAAGCTTAACAACTGACCAATTTAAAAGAAAAAAAAAAGTGTTATCAATCATGCTTTTAAGCATAATATTTACATAACACACTTGCAACAGTATTATTTAAATATGATCGTGACAGAAGTTTTTCTGTTTCTCTTTGCAACGGTTTAAATTTTACATGCACGTTGGTGCAAAGACAACACAGTGTATCGTCTCAGTTCCAAGCCCTCCTCCTAACAATGAGAAATGTACTGGTGATTTCTAATAAAACAACAATATTTTTCCCCTAATTTACTGGAACATCCTCTGTATTGGATAAGTGATGATACATTCATTCTAACATTTTCAAGCTAATAGTTTGTTTTCTTCAACATTAGCCTTGGACTGTTACTCTGGCTCCGGAACTGAATTCTATCTTGCTGAATTAAGGTCAAAATCAGTATTCCAACTGCTGCAAGGGAAGTTTACATCCTGCTGGAAAAAATAAAAATGTACTGTTAACTTCTTTTGGTAAGAAAAAGTAAACAAAATGCTATTTACATTATATACCAGTAATTCTATAAACACATTTAATTATTAAAGCTAGTTTCCAAAACAGTTAAAAAATTGACAAGTTAAAACTATGAAGATTTGGCATACGAGGTTTTGGATTCTACACATTCCTTGCATTAACTACTTGAATAGCAGTTATATGTTAATAGCTATTACGCACACATGGCATTAGTGTTCATCTGTAGTCATATGGGATGAAACTTCCAAATAAACATTATGAACATCTCAAATGGTATTTCTTCTTAATGGATGAAACCAATCCCATGTTTGCCTTTGTACTAATATTGTATATTTCCATGTTGTATGTTGAATATAATAGTAAATCTACTGTTAACCGATAATATTCAAATTGCACTGATACTTACAGCCTATGTGCCAGGCTTCCTAATGGACAAATTCATATGAAATGTATTGCCCTCCTCCCCATAAGGCTCTATTTACCAAAGCTGGCATTTTAAAAGTCAGATAGGCAGATAAGTGAGGTTTGTGTCAATTTACACTAACAGAAGAGCAAATTTCAAAGGTCTTAACACTGTGCCACTCAAGTTGTAGAAGTTTTGCTGCTAATTTCACAAAAAGCAACACTGTGTGCGTAGCTGTTAAGTGAACAAAACCCTTCTGCCAGTGCAAGGGGTCGATCTCTGCACTGTGAGGCAGAACTTGCCCACTGCTTAATGCTGTACTGGGATTAACTAGCACTTACAGTCCACCGTAGGTTGTTTTGTGGTTTGGGGGTTTTGTTTGTTTGTTTTAAATTTAAACATGTTAACAAAGTGTGAAAGTTTGTATTATTACTGCCAAATCTCTGGAAAACGTCCACTGGGAAAAACTGTCCTTATTTTACAAGGAGACTATGAGAAAGTAACTGAGAGATCTTGAGATAGACACACCAGTAACAGCCTCATGTTTGCACCAAGGAAGCCAGTTAAAGGTGATGCATATCAAAGACAATTTCTGGCATCTGGAAGCAAGTAAATTTGATCATGATGTTCTCAAAACCAAGAAAAAGTCTAAAACCCAATATATTTAGCTTGTAAAGGCCCAATGAATTGCAAACAGAGTAATTTCTCATCATAGCCAATATTCTGCAAGAACATACCACAGCTTGTGGGTTAATGAAAAGTTATTAACACCAAGGCTTTTACAGCTCCAACACGATTTAACATAGCAGTTACGGATGCTGGATTCCTATGTCTTGGAGGGACACAATTTTATACAGGACATATTCAACCAATGGCAAAAAACAGTTTAGCAAATAAAATACTAGACATAACTGTGTAAACTGTAAGAAACTAAGAGACGCATGATTTTCAAAGGGCACACCTGTGTTTAAACAAACTATAGAAAACACATTCTAGCAAATAGCCACTGCAATTACATGGCCTTAATTTTTTTTTTTCCCCTAGTGTTATAAAAATTGCTACAACATGAGCAGCTGCTACACAAAACTTGCAAGAAGTTAACAATTCTCATAAGGGGCTTAAGAGACTTTACAACTTCAGCATTTCTGAAACCTCGTTCCTGTTTGACATCTCAGAGGGGATGGGATGCTGGTAAAGAGATCTTGTAGAATGAGGTGCTCCCTCAAACCAGGAATCATCCAAATCAATTGCTGATTTGTATTCTGACATGTATTCTGCGTAAGTCTACAGTTATAATCTTACAAAAGAAAAAAAAAAATGCAGAGAGCACACAAAAGAAAAGAGTTATAGTACCATGACCTGCCATTTATGATCTTACTTTAATTATGGTTGAGATCAAATGTTTTCTGAAGGCCACGAGAAATGAAGTCGCACACTGGTGCGGTCTGTCTGCCCTCAGCACAGCCAGCAGCCCTGCAGCCCTGCAGCCTCCTCCAGCTCCTCCCGAGCCCAGACCTTCAGACCCGACCTCACGGCACAAGTTTAAGAGGAAACAGGCAATACATGGCATTTCGCTCATACATGAGGTCCGGTAAATGGTCCGTTACGCTAGTGAAGACGTATAGGAACATGCTACTTTTCCACACAAAAAACGGATCCAGCCCGTGCACTCTGCCAACCATCGCCTCCAAGTTCATTACAGTTTGGGGCCGCAAGAACCGCGTCCTGCAGCACCCTCCCTGTGCATCTGCCCTGCTCGCTCACATTTGAGGCAGCGCAGGGGAACACGGCAAGACATCTCAGGAGCACAGCCACAGCAGCGCAGCCCGGGGCGCGCTGCCTCCTCGGCGGCATGAAGAAGTGAAACGCACTGAACGCTCCGCCGGCGCATCCCGGCCCGCGGGGAGGGGAGGGGAGGGGAGGTGGGAGCACCTACCTGGGATGGCCAGGTTGGTGAGCGGGGTGCGATGGAGGCTGCCGGGCAGAGCTGCCATCCAGTCGGCGAACCGCAACTCGTTCTTCCCTTGCGACGAAGCCATGCTGCTGCTGCTGCTGCTGCTGCTGCTGCTACTGCCGCCGCCGCTGCTGCCGCCGCCGTGCCCCTGCCGCTCTCCCNTGTGCTCGGGAGGGGAAACCTGCCCTAAATCACACAGGGAGCTTGGGGCAAGGAGCAAGGTGACGGCCCGGGCCCCGGGCCGAGGCCACATCTGCACCGGCCCCTCGCACCCGCCGACACGCACCTCCCCGGCCGGCCGGCTCAGCCCCACCGGCGTCCCCCCGGGGCGGGTGGAGGCAGCCGAACCCACCCGAGAGCTCGGCCGCGGCCACGGAGCTGTAGCCGACAAGGCGTCCGGTCCTGGGATGGTGTTTAGGGGCCGCAGCTGGCTTTCGTTGTCCTGCGTAGCGCTGAGACTTTGCAATAACCTCCCTGACCTTGGCGAGGAGTTGGTTAAATGCTTTCTGCCCTGGGACCCGGGCTCGTCTCGCAGCTGGTTGCTGTGGCAGGCTCATCTGCCTCTGATACAAACTTCTTGTTTTGCAATGGGTTACTCACATTAACAAAACATTGATCCTTACTTGAATGCTCCTTGGAGATCTGTAATTTTTTTGGCAATAATTTTTATTGTCCTTTGAGGATGATCCAAAGTAGTATCTTCCATTCCTATTCTCAACCTGTCTTTGGAGAAGCATCTTCAATGTTGGCGTTAGCAAAGCATTTACATTACTGCCTCCAGATCAATGAATGAATGAACGTGATAAAGCTCTGTGAGCCATCTTGTACTGTTACAACTAGCCTGATCTTGTGACTTCAGTGTGACTGTTGCCTATCAAAGCTGCTGACAGGTGTGTGGAAGTTCACCTGGCAGATCTGTCAAAAACAATGCCTGGAGAGAACCACACCTGAGCCAGGATCAATTACAAGTCACCTTAAATTCCTAGGATGGTCAGCTGTGGCCCTGTAGCTTGTGTTCTCCCTCAACATCTTCTTTAACAGCTGGCTTTGGAAATAAAAATGCAGGGAACAGTTAATAATAACTCTTTTTTCTTTCTGCCCAAGTTTCCAGAGCAAGTATGAAGAACAGCTCTTTCTTCAACCACAAAATAAAGGAGAGGTGTTTTTGGAAAATAAGTTAATAATTCTGAGGCATTTAAATAAAGGAAATTTTGCTGACTCACTTTTTGCAATAGAAATTGCTCTTAAGGTGGGATTTGACTGGAGAAATGTGAACAGATGGTTGACCTCAGGGGAGACGTTGAATCTGAATTGAGTAGTATGTTAAAAAGGGGAAGGAGTAAGAAAACAGTCACTGAGACAGGTTTAATTTTTGCAGTATCACTTTCTTCCTATTAGTATGCTAATCTGCCTCTTCCAAAATCACTGGTATTAGTAAACATGGGAAAAAAAAAAAAAAATTAATCCACATTTTGGATGCAGAGACATGAAACCCACTGCTGACCTAAAGATGGCAGATGTTACTTTATATCATCTTCAAAGGACACGAAGAAATCATAGTAAAAATATTTAAGATTTCTAAAGAGCATTCAAGTAAAGAATATTGAATGTTTATATCAACATGATTGGATCAAATTGGTTTAAGCAGCAAAGCTATTAATGGATTGCACTAGTAACCAGTAATTTTTATCCACTCCACTATATGTTCTATCTTTTCTGAGATAAAACTGAACTATACAGATTTGTGAAAGGTTAACCATGTTGTTAATACTGTTGTTGATCTCTTCCAGTCTCTAAAGCTTTGGGTGTAGCTCAGACCAAAATAAAACAAATACCTGCAAAATCTTGTCATTTTAAAATGTAATGTATTATTATCTACAATAGTGCCTAAGCTATCTGATATCATTCCAGGTCTCTCAGTAATGCTTTCTACTTTACTGGAGAACTGTAACTGTCCCTCTCTGCACTGGCTAGAAACTTGTTGGCCTTTGCTTCCACAAGTAATTAGAGCTTTTTTTTTTTTTTTTTTTTTTTTAATGCCCAAATAAAGATTCTTCATAGTCTGGATTTTCAAACCATGGATACTCTGCTTTGTGAAAACCAGTCCCCTCAAACATGTCTTACGCTAATCATGTTTGAGGAGGCTTGCCTCTGTTCCTAATGCACTGTAACTGTGAAGATAGCAGGCTTAAAATCTGTCACTGGGTCTCTGCGAACTTATAAGAATGCAGGCTTAAATAATTTGGAGGGAACTGGGGTAGGAGAGGAAGCTTTTATGGGGTAGAAGGTAGGAAACATTTCTACAGCAACCTGAAGAAACATTTATGTGAGAGCTTTGACTTAAGATAAAAAAAGGTGGCTTGTTGGAGCTTTTCAGTAGTTTGAAACTTCAGCATTTTTTTATGTATCTGCTTGGGAAGAGTTTAACAAAAGCCAAAGCAAACTCTTTGCTTATCTTGATTGAAGAACAGCTTGCTTTGGTTTAGCTTGAACCTGCCATTTTACTAATTTTAACTGTTTTATAAACAATAGCAGCCTGTAAATCAAATTCAGAGCATCCATACAATCTTTTGTTCCTATTCAAAAAGAGTAAAAGAATAAAAATCACATTTTTGGTCAAATTATTGAAATTGCTACATGTAACAAGTCTGAACTGTCAAAGAAAGTGGATTCCAGGAATTAAATACTTTAAAAGCTTAAAAGAGACAAGGTACAACGAAAATGAAAGGCAGTGCCAAGATACTGAGAAATACCATCTTTGCTCTTTTATTCTCAGCTATGCTGAGATGCCAAGAAGGGAAGGAAAATTGAAATCATACTATCCGTTCATCACGCATTGTGTTCTCTCCAGTCTGCAGCTATAACAGCATGGATGAATAGTGACACCTCTGCTTCTATGGAACAGAAAAACAGAGTAATTTAGCCAGTAGGAATGTCGCTTCAGCACTCAAAATTAATTCAATTGTTAAAAAAGGCTTTCCATTGTTTTTATTCTCTTAAAAATTAGCATTTTAATGGTAAACACTCACTGTTATACTTTGGCATTTTAACATTCAGATACTTTGCCTTTTCATATGTCCTTGGCATCTATTTTAATCATGTGAATAACAAAGGAGTAACAGGATCTTTTCTCTATATTACATAAAGTACATTCCACCCTGAAAGGTAAAAAAAAAAAAAAAAAAGGCTTAATGGGGCATTGCCTGTCTGTAATTTTCCTATTATATCTGATTTATTTAGAGACTACTCTAAATTTGTTGTTAATGAATTCAAAATGAGACTTTGAATAGAAGTATCACTATTGTTTAAATATTTGAAATTTTTCAGTGGATTCTGCTTCTGAGGTTTGTTCTCTTCCTCCTTCTTACTGCCCATTTCTATCTATAGAAATTTTTCAGAACAAATCCTGGCTGACATCCCACCTTGGCATCTCTCATGGCTTTAAATCATAGAATCACAGAATGGTTTGGGTTGGAAGGCACCTGAAAGACCATCTAGTTCCAACCCCCCTGCCATGGGCAGGGACAACCTCCGCTAGAGCAGGTTGCCCAACGCCCCATCCAATCTGGCCTTGAACTCTTCTAGGTAGGGCCATCCACAGCTCCTCTGGGCAACCTCTTCCAGTGTCTCACCATCTTCATAGAGAAGACTTTTTCCCTAATATCTAATATACATCTACTGTCTTTCAGCTTAAAGCATCCCTGAGGAACACCACTCATCATTGATCTCCACTTGGACATTGAGCTGTTGACCACAACTCTTCGAGTCCAACCATCCAGCCAATTCCTTATTCAGAAATGATGTCGTTAGTCATATATGGGCAGCAAAGCCCTTCCAGTTGTCTGCAGCTGAATTCCCATTCTCTTCTTGTTACCTGACAAGGCAGTGGATCTGCTTTATTCTCAGCTTTTTTAGTCCTCATTGTTAACAGGTGTAAAAAGTCATTTTTGTCTGTAAGACGAGCACATATAACCCTAAATAGTCAAAGTTAGATTGGTTGAATGAGAGAAGATCTTTTTTTAAATGACCATATGGGTGAATAGAAGAGGTGACAAGTGTTTTTGTTGTCATTTGGTGCTTCATCTGGCTACTTTGACAATCTCACCTTGCATTCATTAAGCAATCTCTGTTTAGCAGTATTCATCCTGTCAAAATAGCTTACAATATTTCTGAGTACAGGGAAGAAAACCCTTGCAGAAACAAAGTAAATAGTCTTTTCCTCATTTTATGGGAAAGAATATGTTTGTTTCTGCTTTTCAAGCAAAAGAAAATGTGATTTGTTCTGCACTCTGATTTGTTATTCTCTACTAAGAAAATCCAAGCATTCTTGCTGATGCTGATATTGAATCTGAGAAGGAGCCATATTTGTTCTGGGCAGCTGACAAATGTCAGGATGTTAATGTTATCCCCATTCTTTGTTGTGGTGAACTACAGAGACTGCGAACAACATGGGTTAGTATAAAGATCATATGTTTTTACTTGCACACTTTATAACCAGAACAGAGACATTACAATAATATACAGAGGACCCAAGGGAGCATGTGTGTCTTAATGCAAATAAAAATCAAGTCCAAAATGTCTACTAAATCTACTATTAAAACAGAACAAAATAATTAAAGTGTATGGCAAGACAGTTTGTTATAATTAACCAAATTCTAGAAACTTGAAATAAAGAGGCTAAAAGATGAATGATAATATTTGTATCCAGTCCTCAAGTGGAAATCAATTTCACCGTAGTTACTCCTCTGAAGAATCTTTCTCAGGCTTCTGGAAGACATGGTTTGTTTTAGCTTTTTTTTTTAAGTTTGTCATGCAGAGTCTTGCTGTTTCTCACCTAAGATGTTTGCTTAAAAACACAGCAGTGGCTACTTTTCTTACCTGGTTAAAAACAAACAACTTTGGTTCTGTTGGTGTTACTGCAAAAACTCTAATGGCATTACCCAGAACAACAATGACAGAACATAAACCCCCCTATTTTTCTAACCAGTGCTATAAAATCACAGCAAAGTATACAACTTTAATGGTGGAGTTATGACTGGCAATGCAGAAGCAAGCTCTACTGCTGATCATAATCCATGTAGCCAATGTAGTGTTGACGTGCTCACAAAATACTTTATCAATATGGAAAACTCTACCTTTGGTAAAAAAAAAAAAAAAANTCCCTGCTAACTTTTAAGTTTTCTAGCAGCAGCAAAAAAGAATGAAGAGTTTTCAAGGCAGTCACATGGTCCCATGACTCTTCTTAGTTTTGTCCGAAAACAGAATCCTTTGTATGAATGGAAAATTTGGACCAAACTAAAATCTCCACTAAAAAGCAGTATGACAACAGACGACACACTCCAGAAGAATTCGGATTGTATGGCTGCTGAGATCTTACTTTGGGGTTGTAGCTAGCATAAACAAATTACGGCCATTCAAGGCAGGGTAAAAACTGCTTAAAATGAAAGATAGAACCAAATCAAGAAAAAAAAAAATTTCAATTGACAGTATTTGTTATGTTCTTATATAGTGGTAAGAAAAGACAAATCCATACACTGAAAAATCAGTGAAGGTAGCAGGAATGAAATGGATGAGCTAATCAGAAGTGGATAGTGTTTGCAGGATTTTACAGCAGACCAGATATACATCAGGTATAGAAGATGTGATCAGTTTGTATGTACCAGCCATTTAGGATTAGTTCAGACCTACCAGACAGGGTATTTAGCAACTGAGGGAGAAGAGGCAAATAGTATTTCTAAATAGATAGTAAAGTACTTTTTTATTTGTTAAAGTATGGGAATTGAATGCTATAAAAAGGGACTCTCAGATTTTACGACTGTTTCTTTACCATCAAGATATTCAGAATGACATCTTGTAATTGATCTTGGCTATGACTGAGCAACACATATGCACTACTATGTAGTACCCATTTCTTTGCCGTAGGATTATTTTTAAAAGAGCAAAATTCAGTCAAACTATTCACGTTCTGTAGTAAATGTTACTTAAAAGAGGCTAAAATAAATGGCAACTGCTTTAAAGGAGAAAATAGTGAAAGCAAACAAATGTATAATGGCTGCTTAAGAAATGAATATTAAGCAATAATAAACAAATTATTTTTCTTTACTTGTTGGAGCACAGTCCAAAATCAGTGAAGGTAATGAAAATACTCCACTGAATTCAGGGGGATTTGGATCCCGTGGATGGAAAACTAGTATCAGTTGGTTAATAACTGATGCATCTACTGTGCTTACATGTTAAGCCACTAGAGATGAAAAATCTTTTCCATTTTTAAATAGCAAGGATGATGGATGACACAGAGACTTTCCAAGAGGAGCTGCAGAGTGTTAACAGTGGTCAGTTCCATTATTGGCAACTGGAGTCATGTTTCATGAACGATGCGTTTCTGCCTCCTGGATGAGGCTTTCCGAACAGGCTCTTGCTGTTTGCATGGTAATGAAGCACTCCCAAAATGTGTTGAAAACAGTCAGCAGGACTTATGAGATTTTAGCATGCTACTAAAATCGGTATGTTAGCCACATTTCACAGGCTGCAGCCAGTGCCTGCTGAGGTGATGAGAGGTAATGTTCCTTTTTAATTACATACACCCCGTGGTCAGCGTGAGCAGTCCAGTCATTCCATCTTGGCATTTGCAGGTCAGGTAGTAGAGGATGCAGGGCAGTGTTTCAACCTCAGAGAAAGTGGTGATGTGTCTGGCTTCTCTAGAGGAAGAGATCAGAAGAGGTAGGAAGAGGTCACCATGGACATGAGGGAAACAGAGATGAGCACTAATTGTGGGAATTCAATGTTTCTGTGGTGTGCCTCAATCCACCTTGTGATGTTAAGGAATGCTATGTGGTCACTGCTTAAAGGTAATATCCTGTGCAACAACATAAAACTCTTACCTGAAACCAGCAATATTTGTTCTTCCAGCCCAAGAAAATCAGGGGAGAGAGAAAGAGGGACAGAACAAGAGAATGGAAAAAGTAGGTGGTAATGAAGAGAGGAAAAGAATCCCCCAAGGGCATAGAGAAAGTTAATATCGAAAGGTGGTGGTATCACCAAGAGATTAGAGACCAAGTTCTGGGGCTTATCTCTGCCCTTGGACCTCCATCCTCTGGGCAATGGGGTGGAGGAGCTGGTCTTGCTTGTCCTTCAGAGAGCATCTTGTCCCTCTGCCATCAGGCTCCTCCCAGTTCCTGTGGACTCAGCTCTGCTTCTCTCTGCTTTGAATTACTGCCTTGCCCTTTACCTATGTGGCAAATTAAATTATGCACCTAAGACCTTAATTGCCTGACCGGACTGTGCCTAAGGAACCATTCCAAAAGTTTGTAAATATTTCTAGCTAGAGCCTGGAAATTAGGCATCAGTTTCTGAAAGAATTTTCTTCCCACAGGATTGGGCCCTAATTGCTGTGCATCACGACTTGCTACAAGAATGAAAAGTTGTTAAAAACAGTTTCATTAAATGCAGTGCAGCTCTGGATTATAAAGATAATTAAGTTTGAAAATGTAATGATCCGTATGACACTGAGCAAATAAAAGATATGAAGAATTCCTAATAAAAATACAATCCCCTCAAGATTAAAACTCATTATTTTTTGCAATATAAAGTCACACATTTTAGCCACTGGGCTGTAAAATATTTTCCTCATTCTCTTGGGAAAGACTAGATTTAAAAAGGCCATCACAGACTGCTCCCCACATAACCCACAAGCACCAAAAACCAATGCAGAGGGCAAAAGGTACAGTCTTGCTCCGACCAGCCTCCTGCCTCTGTTCTCAAGCAGGTGAGACAGCCTGAAAACTGTTCTCCAGCACACTGCAAGTGCTGCACACCTTCATGCTCATCAATCAGAATAAGGCCTTGATCCACTGATGCACCTACCTGTGGTCATAGTCTAACAAAGAGGGTTTCAGCACCTCCTTTTCGGATTCAACACCTTAAGGTATGGTTGTGTTCTCCTTACAGCCTTTTGAAAAATACACCTCTGCCAAAGTAAAATCATCCCTTCAAAAGTTGTCTTTTTCCATCAGCTAAATCAAACAGGGTGCAGGGACGACGGATCCCAGCAGGACGGCGGTGGGAGGGATAGGGCTGTTCAGGATGAGCAGCCAGAGGGAAAGGCAATGCAGCACCGGCACCAAGGCTGGTGGCGTGGCTGTTCATGTCTTAACCCCAGAATGCCCACTGCAAGCACTAGAGATCATATTTTCTTTTCTTTCTTTTATCTTTTTTTTTTTTTTTTTTCTTTTTTTTTTTTTTTTTTTTTTTTTTTTTTTTTTTAAGGGGGTTGTCTAAATTTGAAGTGTCACTTGCATTAAAGCGTCACTCCAACGACAAAACAAAGCCCCAGTGCTTCCACAGCAGCGCTGGGCAGCTTGTTTCCTTGACCCATTGCCTGAACTCAGTGTATCACCAGTTTGCCTTAATATACATCTGATCTTTTAGTTGTTCTGCTTTTTTTTTTTCAGATACTCAGTCTTTGCATTACAATTTTTAGGGGGCAATAGGGAAAAGCAATCCTTTACAGCAATAAATATTCCCTGTCCTTTCTGCAAAACAGCTGGTTTTGACACGTGTTTTTGCAAGGGTTGAGCAGGTCAGAGCATGACTGTGCTGTAATGTGCAGCATCTGCTCTTCCTCATGTCAGCTCCAGACCCTGTAGGGTCAATGAGGACTTACACAGCCAAGACAATGAAAAGTGAAAGAATTCTGCAGTCATCTGCACACAGGCATACAAACTTCGCTGAAATACCCTTTCTTGTGTGTGCAAAGCAAATGATTTCCAATTTCTGCTGCTGTGGAAAGCAGAAACTTAATCCAGCCAGTGTGCACACTGTTTTCTTTCTCCTAAGTGGAGACCTAGGATGTGTTCCTCATGGTAATTACAGCTTTGCGAAGCCCACATACCTGAGGATGAAGTTAAACTAGCCTCAGGAGGAGGCTGTCAGGAGCAGTGCTGGGAATGTCGGCATCATTGGGCTGGGGTGCAGAGAAAGCTCCTCAGGCGCTGGGGCTGGGGCTGAGCCTGGGTCTGGAGAGGCAGGGGACGGCTGGGTTGTGTCCACGACTGCTGTCAGGGCAGTCCCCAGTGCCAGCAAAGGCACCATGAAACAAAGGAGGTGCAAATAGACTTGGAGAAAAGGAAGAAGCTGGAGAGAAAAATAGCCCAGTGTTTCGTTTCATCACTCTCCAGAAAAGACCTTTCTGAGCAGAGCACAGTGGCAGAAGATAACAAAAGTATTTATATAGGATTAATTAGTGTAATTTTAAATGCTAGGTTCAATTTGTAGATTTTTAAGCAGCCTTTTTTTTTAACAAGATTCTTTCTGGGTTGAAGTATGGTGAGATGCAGTTCTGTGTAAATCAACAGATTTATGCAAGTGTACTTATGTAAGCATATCAAAATCAGACAATATTTATTTATGAATGGAAGAAAAAGTACATTGATTCAGCGCATAAGTATTTTATTGAACATCTCTGTGTGGAAATGGTACAGCATATTCAGCAGCAGCTAAATTGTAAAGATAGACTGATAATGTCTCCTCATTGTTATATTAAGCATATGCCATCTGAGAAACAGGAGCGTCGATGTGTTATTCCACTAGCCATATGAAGTGAAAAAGGCACCAAAACTCAGTCCCATTTTTAGAATTTCATTTTGGAAAGAATTTTCCACTGCTGAAAGGGAAGAGGCAGCAGGAGGTTTGTGAATGGTCTGGATGATAAACAACTTGAATCATGCACAGTCTGAGGAGGCACAGTGGGTAAAATCCTCACCCTTTTGAAGTCGATGGGAGGCTCAGCGCCAAACGCAAGGCAGCCAGCCTTCGAGCGCTGTTCCGGCTTTCCCTGGGATGTTGCAAGAGCTTTGCACATCACATTGTTGGCTAAACAGCCAGAGTGTGGTGGAAGGAGGAAAATAGGAGCTACTTTTTCCATTGCAAATGAGAGGCGGAAGTATGTGCTGATCTCCTGTATCTTTCTTCTTCCCTGGAAACAAAGTTGGGATACCAGGTTGAAAATTTTCTTGACCTGTGTGGAGACAGGTGTCCTTAATCCCCCAAACTAAAGGCATCCCAGAGGGAAAATGAAGTACTTTGAAACCCTACTGCCTCCGGGAAGAGCAAAGCTGTTTTGGGAAACGTGCTCCGTGAAAGTGTGGAAGTTGGAAGTCCAGCTGGGACATGGTCCACCACCCGCGCTAGAGGGATTTCAGCACTCCAAGAGAAGAATATCACCACAACTCCCCGTTTGAGCAACTTTCAGTAAGTTAGAGAAGTTCAGGTGAGATTGATTTGAAGTGCCACTTGCTTTCTGCTGCACGGAGAGGAGCTCTAGGACAATGAAGAAGGACGATTAAGAAAAATATGAGAGCAAAGGATTTCAGAAGCTCTGTGTGTGCCAGCAGTGGATAAATGGTTTGCCGACTAAGGAATAATACCTTCGGAAAAAAAAAATTCCTCATGAAAGTACATTGGTAGAATCTGAATGTCCTTTTACTGTACACCCAGTCCTTGAGAAAAGGAAGTCTTGCTAGATATAGAAGGAAATTCTGGCATTTCATGTACACACATAAAGAAAATACTTTAAAATATAAGTATGAAAAGGCAATGAATCACTCTGCTAAAACTGCCTGTGTCTGTGAGAGATAAGAGGGCAGGAGAAAGGAGAAAGAACAGTAATTTCTTTTAAATTCTTCTTGTAATCTACTTACAGCACAGCCCTACAAAACACCTTGCAATAGTTAGGCAGTCTGGCAGACTATGTACTACCCTGACCCTCACTGTTTCATCCCTTTTCCCTCTCCTTGCAATTCACTTTCTTTACTTTAGTAGTAAATTATTCTTCAGCTCAGGTGTTGTTCACAGTGACATGCTAATAGGGACCTCTAGTCACTAATGCAATACAAATTAATAACCTGAAGGAATGATTAGCATACTAGTATTCAGGTGGTTAACGTGCATGTGAAATCTTGGGCATTTTTTTGCTTTGGCACTTCTACAGCTCGCCCCAGTGGCTCCCACAGCTCCAAAGTCCCTTGTGGTGGGGAAAGCTGCAGGACCCAGCACCCACCTGATCCTCGGCTGGCCATCACCAGGATGCCATCAGCTTTGACCTGCATCAGAGGGGAAGAATTACTGGGAAAGATTTGTATTGGTTGACATTTTTGTTTTTCCTAAAGAAAGATGTTCTGGTCAAGCCTTCAAAGCCCAGCTCTGTTTCTTAAATTTTGAAGGTAAAACTTCTCAGGAGGATAAACGATGGGCATCTAAGCTGGTGACTTTATAAGATTCATAAGAGGGAATAAATATTGTTACTTTGTCTGGTAAAGCTTGGGAAGTTTAAGACACATCTCAAAAGTTATGAGGAAAGCTTAGGGAGAGGTTCTTTCTTTATTGGTTGTATAAATCAAAATAAATAAATGAGACATAAAGAACTAATTATGAGACTTGCAAATCAGTGCCAATACTGGTAATAGACACTAAATGTTGAGGTACCTCTAAACCTCTTAATGCCTCTCAGGAATAAAATTTCCAAGGCTGTGTTTCCCTGTAGTGATGAACTTCGTTTCCAACACAATGCAACATACAGATTTGGTATGCTGTACTGATTAAGGACTTACATGAAAAAGAAAAAAAGATATGAAAGTTTGTCTTATTTGAAAATGGTCAAAATAATGTATGCTGCACATTGTGAAGTTGTATTTACAAAAAGGGAGCTATTTGCACATCACTCTCACCCAAGGGAGAGAATAATTCTGAGCAGAGGATGCCAACTCCTTCCCACTGCTCTGAGGGATAGATCCATCCGACCAGCCTTCCCACTCATGTCTCTTCCCAGTTTTCTCCCAGGAAAGAAGTCTAAGGGAAAGCTGGGGGAGATTGAGAAGTCTGTTCACAGATTCTCTGTTTTTCCCAAATATATTTTCTTAGCTAGCTCTTTAATGAGCATTTTGTCAAGGACAACTGAAGTGTGCATCTGTGATTCTTCATTAGCTTGACAAATTCATTTCTGTGATGGTCTTCCTGAAGGAAAAATTAGCTTAAGTCAAATTTTCACTTTTACAGTCAAGCTTTTGGTAGCAAAAATTTCTTGGCTTTTTTTTTTTTTCTTTGAAACTCCATAACATTAGGGTGAGCAGCAGGAACCACTCTGCAAGTTTAAAAACCCTCCAAAATCTTTATTGAGTTTTTATACCCCAAATCCAGATTGTGTCTAATTATTCTCCTCCATCACACAATGTGTTTGAATCCTGTGCTTCCAGTAATCACCTCCAGAAGAAAGAAAATGCAGTATTTGTTCCCCAGGAAAGCTGTTACAGATGTGCATTATGTAGTTTCCTTTTCACTTTTGTTAAATTAAAGCAATATTTTAAATATTCTGAATACGAATTTTGTTTGCCTGTCTTATTACAAGGCCTGAAGGAAAGCAGGAGACGGTCTTATTTCCTTAGCAACAGAGTCAGGTGTGATTTATACCACTGTGCGTCCCTGCAGCTGTCTCCAAGCAACAAACCAAACTGCAATGCCAACTCTTGTACGCACAATATTCGGAGGGGGGCTGAGGAAAAACTCTGGAGCCCAAATACCTATCCTTGGCACCAAACAGGAGGCAAGACTGAACAAACACAGGATTATCATAGAAATGGAAATCAATCAAATAATCTAAGCATCTCAGTTCAGCCTGACAAATGCTCAGTATGCAAAGAATAATCTATTTTAGATCAGTCAACACTTAGGTGACAGCTGTAGATGTGTGCTAATACTTTACTGAGGCTTTGCCTTAGCTTATGAAAGTGGTACCACTGCGTCTGCTGTCCCTGAGCTGGCTCAACAGGACTTCTCATGGAAAACAGGGTAATTGCATAACAAAACAATATTTTCAGTAATAATTCACTGTTAAAGTAGTTGCCAAAATTTGCCAAACTTCATTTGCCATTTCAAAGCTGTTTCCTCTTTGAAGCAGAGACATGCATCTACAATCGTATCATGTTGGCAAACACTGTGTTTCTATATAACAACTGTAAAGCCAGTGAGGCTTGCCAAATGCAATTATGACAGATAACACTATTTTCCTGAAAAAAAAAATGCTGTTTTAGTTAAGGTGAAATTTGCTTTGGAAGCTGAGGTTTTCTGAGTGAAAGCTGCTGTTTGTGCATCAGTCTCCCTGAGCCAATGTTTTTTACTTGCTTTTCAGGTGCACAGCCAACACCTGCAGGTTACAAAAAGCAAGCAAGCACTCCCTTGTGTCAACATTTCATCCCCGCCCCTAGTTTACTCTTACTGGAAATCCGTAAAACCTCTGAAACACCAGTGTTCATTCCGCTGCTGAAACTGCAACGGTTTGCGTAGGAAGTGACAGATCCTGTAACAGTGAAATCAAGGAAGACCTGCTGAGCAGCAGGTGAGGATGGAGCGTGGAGATGCTGGGATCTCCCCAGGGTCACCACACACTGGTGCCGGAACCAGTGCACCCCTGTGTCACATCCCTGAGCACATGCTGCCCGTGCCAGGCCAGATGCAGAGGCAGAGCGGGCAGAGACCATCGCCTCTCCCCGGCCCTTCCCTGCCACGTCAGCATCAGGATGAACTTCTGTCCTGTGAAGAGGGTTTTCTTTCGGTGCTTTGCAAGATGGAAAACACTCCCAAGCCAGCACCTCCTGCCTGTGTGGCTTGGGTGCAACTCCAGCATCTACAGCCTGGAAATACCAGTAAGCAGAGAGGAAAGACTTAGTAAAGACCACTAGACTGTCCCTCATTTTTAGGGACCAGCTCTGAAATTGCAGCAATGATGTGGGTGCATGAAGGTCTCTGGAGAGCCAGGTGGCTGGGGTCAGGTTTGTATCACTACTCGTGGCAGCACCGGTCAGGGTTTGTCCCAGACTGGCTAAACACAGTTAACCATAGCTCCTGCCTTTCCCAAGCAGGAATTAATTTACCATCATCCTTTAAGCTTTCAACTTTTCACTTCTTGGAGTGCTGCCTAAGCGGCTGTAGTCTGAAGCCAGCCTGCCTAATTTCAGCTCATTAGGCAATAGCCACCTTGCCTTGTATTTGCAAAAGCTTCTAGATTGTTTGGGTTCTTTGGAGGTTTTTCTTTGGTCTGTTGGGGAGTTTTTTGTTGATGATTTTTTTGTTTGTTTGGTTGGCTTTTCTTTGGGCCTCATCCTTTTGGAAAAGTAACAGTAGAGTCTTACTGCAGAGCATTTCCTATTTATTAGGCCATCCCCCTTTACATCATATTTTTGTCCTAATTTGAAAAGTTATCTTTCTGTAGAGCTTCTCTAGGAGAGCTCTCAAAGCTTTTTGAGATAATCTACCAAAATTCTCATAAGCTGGCAGCTGTTCCTTAATTTTAAAAGAGAATATAACTGTAAAGCATAATGTTGATTTTTTTTTTTTTTTAATAACATTTTGTCCTCAAGTGGTAAATTCTTGCAGTAATGTAAGCCTGGATTTATACTAAATATTGGTTAAAAAAAACCCCAAACTTTAGGATTTGTTACCTGACTGCAGATACATGCTCCTATTGACATTGCTTCCATACATCAGGTCTCACTGCAATTTTGAGCATTTGAAAAGAAAATACAATTTATCTTGGAGATCTAATGCAGTACCAAAATCAGGCTGGTTCTCCCATTCCCCCTTTTTAACCCAACATAATCAAACACAGATTTTTACATCAAGCAGCAGTCCCTCAGAGGTTCAAGAAATGCTAGCTGACCCTATCACTACCAAATAGTTAAACATGTGTCTAATTTCCT
Source organism: Aramus guarauna (assembly GCA_013400195.1). Taxonomy (NCBI): domain Eukaryota; kingdom Metazoa; phylum Chordata; class Aves; order Gruiformes; family Aramidae; genus Aramus; species Aramus guarauna. The sequence goes on from VXBL01003214.1 coordinate 23,666, forward strand.
TTATGAGTTACAAAAGAACTTTAATCATGTGTATAGTATCACCACATCTGTGGGACTAATTGCATGCCTGGTGCTATCAACAAGATCAAATATATTTTTCTTTAATTTGGGATGCAAATTCTGATTCAGTTTTATGGCATGCACCTGTCTTCTGCTCTCTGCAGAGAGGCACACTGCTTTCCCCCGTGAAGTGGCACAAGGTGCTAAATCCAAGAAGCTGATCCTCTTTAAAACGCAAAGAAAGGCTGCCTGGGTCCTTCACATCTGGGCAGCCAAAGGGTCTTAGGTCCTTCTAGAAATGTGAGAAACCTGAATGTGTCTCTTGTATACTGGATGTGAATAAAGCTTTTCTGATATAAAACCTCTGGAAAAGGAGAACCAGACTTGTGGAAAACACAAACCCATTTCAGCTGTTTTAATGGTTATTTGCTTATTATTTGTGTATGTATTTTTACAAATTTGTGTATACTTTTAATATGAAGTTTGTAAGGATCACAATGCAAATAAACCTCTGTATTCTATACGTTCCCTGGATTGCAGCTTTTCATACTTGAAAGGGTAAAAAAAAAATGGTTCAAAGCATCCACATTTTTTAATTTATTTTTTTTTCTTTGCTTTGATACCCCTTCCTTATAGGAGTACTTAAATGATGAGATAAAAGTGCCCAAAGTTTTACTATTCATCAGCAGTCTATCCTTTTTATTAGCCATTATGCCTCATGTGCACTTGTTTGCTTCTGGCAAGCTCATTTTAAATGGCACAACTTTATTTCAGTTTGTTATTTTAATTAAAAGAAGCAGCCTGCGATTGTTAGGGAGAAGTTTTTGTCTTAATCTTTTACCCTTTAGTTGTTCATAAATACTGATTTCTTCAGCATCCTAGTGAGGCTGCTCACAGTTCTTCAGCGTATGTTTAGTGCTGCACAGAGAAGCAGACAGACTATGGCATAATAAAAGACTGATTTGGACAATGGCTTGCATCAGTCCTAGTAAAACTAATTAAATTCAGCAGCGAAACAGGCTGTCAGCGGGTCTGCATGTTGTGGTTCCCTTAAAGGAGTTGGAGGCAGTCTTTTCCAGCAGTACTCTGCAATACCACTCCGGTTCTACGAGTAAGTGGATGCAAAATAGTAATGACTAAATCCATCATCTGAGAAACCTGAGAGGAAGCTGAGTTTAAAGAAACCCAGACACAGCCATGGGGTCTGTATGGAAATTGTGGCACGTGGGGCTGGACATCAGTACCTGGGGACCTGAGCACCAGCCAGTGAATGCAGGTTGGTGGATGCCCGCTCCAAAGGTACACATTCTCCATATCCCTCCCTCTTCCCTCCTTAAAACTCCTGAAACAAACCTAAGGTCCACCAGACACCCTTCTTTCCCTGCAAATCCACAAAACTACATTTTGTCATGAGGGGAGAGGCCAAGAGAAGAGCACAGTCCTATGTTGCCTCTCTTTGTTGGACCAGAAAGGTCAGGTGGGATGATGGCAGACAAACGCTCTCTCTCCCAGAGTGACTGGCTCCATCTCAGGAAACGAACAGTGAAGAGGTTGCGCTGCTGGACCCTTCAAGGCAGCTCATCATTGGACTCTCTATGTCCTGAATTCTACGCTTTCTGCTTTTCCTCCCTTCCTTATTGCCATGGAAATGGAAAAGCATCTGTGAAATGTCTGTTTGACATTTCTGAGATGAGTTTCCAGCCCTGGTACACCTCTTCCAGCAGCAGTTAAATACATATCTGGGGTTTGATTTTTTTTTCCTTTTTCTTTGGCTCCCATTGGACTATGATGAAATTTTTTCTCAATGACATACATATTCTTTCTCAAACTATTTTCTCTGACCTACGTGACTTAAAACAATGCCTAATTAAGTGGTCTTCTGTGCCTATAGTCTGCATCATAACCACAGACGTTAGCCTTAGAGGTACCAATTCCCACCTGACACACAAAACCCATCTTTGAGAAGTTCCTGCTTCTTTACTCACTGTCCAGAAGAGTCATTTCTCAAGAACAAAATTCCCTGATGAAGCTTTAACCAGTAAAGGATCACAATGGCTCCATCTAAAATTTCCCTAAACAGCAATAAAATATTATTAATCCCTGCCTTCTCTCTGGTCCCAGATCACTAACAGCCATCATAAACACAGCGAACTGGGCTATTTGTCTGTGCTTCAGCTCATGCAGGAATAATTTTCTGTTTGATTCCTCAATCAGATCTGCAGACTTTCCATCAGCTGCCTCTTTTATTCTCAACCCACACAAGTCAGTAAAATTGTCATCTTTTAAAAGCAAATATTGTACCTTCCCAGTTACATTTTCATTTAAAAAATAAATCAATAGAGTTTGTAACTGATAACCAGATTATGATTGCTTTTAAGATTCTGGTATCTTTCCCATGAGATAATCTGACAGCACAATAAAATACATCTATTTATTACAAGGAACACTCACATATTCAATCGGCCTGTTTTAAAAGAGGCCATAAATGAGATTTAGGATTTTAAACAGCCTGGATGAATTTCCTTCCTCTTAATTTCCAGCTGCTTGGTTTTTATAAGTCCTTCTTCCCTGAGAAGAGTTTTTAAGAATGAGTCAAACATATATCTGTATACACACATATACACACACTTAGTCTTTTAAAAAAAAACCCCAAACATATGTATACATGTGGACACATACATCTCTATCCATGTAACAAAGCAAGAAAGTTCTTTTTGTACTTCTTTCACAGGAACTAAAAGGGAATGAGCTACTTTGTTCTCTGCAAAGCTCATTCGAACACGTTCCTCTCTGCGTGGTCCCTATTTCCTCTCTACAACCTTCACCTCCAGCCCTAACATAAGCACTGATCCTTGCCTCAAAAAAAACTGTTCTGCAATCCACCCAAAAGCAGAAGCAAAAAGCATGGCTACAAGGATTAATCCAGTAGCATCCCAGCACTGTTCATCTCGCAGTGTGGGGCCATTGTGTTTTCACAGCAGAGGGAAAATGTTCTTTTCACTCTAGGGCTGGAACTGAAAAGTGTAAGTTTTGCCTCTTCCCCCCTGGGAAATACTGAGTGTTATTATGATTCATGACCAGCATAATTACTGCCCAGGTGACTCTGAAGTTAGACTGCACCTCTAAGAACAAAAAAAAAAAACAACCCAAAACAAAAAATTATGAACAAGGCGTGGCGATGGGGGAAAAGCCAGCTGGGCTGTGGCTGTGGGCTCATGGGCAGCGCTGCCCTCGTGGGGATCACGGGCACGAACCCTCACAGGTGGGAAAAGCAATCCCAGAGGAGAGGCACTCCCTGGGTTGGTAATTTAAAATTTTTAATCTTAATTAAAAATTACACTCTTTGGTAATTTAAAATGGTTATATTTAATGGTTAAAACCTCAATGTGATGGAGGCAAGCATTAGGAAGTAGAGATGCAAGATCTCCAGCATCCGTGCCCCGGAGGCTCTGTGCGGAGAAGAAGGGTCTCAGCAGAGCGGTGGCAGCCCCGTGGCCCACCTCGAGCAAAGGTGCTGGTGCAGAGTGGCAGCAGCCAGCTTTTTTAAGCATTCAGGCTACTCAGAGGGGAAAAAAGCAGCCGAAACCAAGCTTGAGTGCCATTACCAACACATAAGCAAATAGGCAGCAGGTGCTTGTGTGTACCTGGATGTGATATTTATTGTATGCCAGCATAAAAACACAAATAAGATGAAGCAAACATTACTTGTATTGCCAGATTCAAATATGTTTAGCATCCTTATTCCAAAAGGCCCCAGTATTGTGGCTATTGCATTCCGGTTGCATTGGAAATCTGGACACAGCATGGAGGAAAGACAACATTGCTTTTCAGCAAGCTAAATCACATTTTATTTCATTATGTTTTTCAGTTTGTGAATGTGCAAGTCCTGTCAGATGAAATAAAATATTCACACACAACCTTCTACTAATGTAACTGCAATGACAGCTTAAAAAGCTTAAATTCCAGTTACTCACACATGCACAAAACCTGATAGTGATGTTAATTTTAATATTTTCAATTGATCCTGATCTTTAATAAAATTGTAGGGCTTCTGAGATTACCATCTAAAGCAACCATTGGACTTGCAGTCAGCACCAGGTTAGCAACTGCGTAACGCCAAGGAAAATTTCAAGAAACAGCAGAGTGTTACCGTCCAACACCCAGGTATTGCCCAAAGTCCCAGCCTTCACCCCAGTTTGCTGCATCCCTGGAGTGAGTCTAGGGGGGATCTCAGCTTCTTCCTGCCCACAGCTGGGCATTCTTCAGAGCCCTCCTGAAGGAGCCAACCTGCTTGAGCATGTCCTGTCTCCTGGGCACTAGGCCGTATGGCCAGCAGCCTCCATCCTTCATCTTCCTCAGGGGGCTCCACCTTGGTGGGGCCACCAACCTGGTGGGCTCACAGGGCGTGCATGACACTGGGGCACGAACGCCACACCAGAGCTTTGAGGACAGGCAGATACCACAGCTGAAAACCAAACTGGGCGGTGGGAGAGCTTGCTCATGGCTGCAATCCCCCGACCAGCGCAGCTGGCAGGCTGTAGCCTCCTGTAAAACCAGCCATGGTATTTCGAGCTACCACTCTGATGTGTGTGAAGGCTAACTTTGTTGTCAACATTTTTCATGAATATTTAGATACCATAACAGCATGAAAAGCAACATGGCAGATGTGTGCAAACGTATTTTAAAAGTTTTCCTGTAACGCTTTAAAACACTGTTTGTTCACTGGTTGTTTCTGCTTGTCTTAGATCTAAGCAGATTCGCTGGGTATTTTTGTTATTAAAAAAGAGTTAAGTCTGAAGTGGATTACTTTTAACGCTTTAGTGCTACAGCATTTCATTGACGGAGAGACTCACGTGGTGACCTCATACCTGTGATTATCTCCTGCCGTAGGCATGGAGAGGCCGAGTGGGGCCATTTGCCAACACGCCAACACGTGGCCCGTGACCCCTCGGCTCCTCGAGCTCCCAGGCAGGGACAGACCAGCAGGGTCACCACATGGTGCTGAGCTGCACCCCTGCACGGCACTGTGTTTAATGTTAGCAAACAAAGCAAGTGCCAAACTCCTGCTTATACCTGCTAATCTTGCTGGAAAGATGCGGTACTCTAAGTGGATAAAGACAGGAAAAAATATATGGTAGAAACTCTGGTAAGTTTTCTATCTTTTCCTTTCCTCCCCTACGTTTTACTCTGTTTTCGTGACTGCAGATATTACTATAGGCACCTAATCAAAATCAGGTCAATCCCATTACAGTGGGAGCAGTGCGTTAATGTCAGAAAAGGCCAGAAATCCGCCCTTCTGGAAGCAGGAGATTTCCCTGGAATGAGAGACAGCTTTAATCCCAGAGACCCCGTGACCCTGGAGTTAAGCCACTTACATCCAACTCCCCAGCTAGGCCAGGAGAAGTCAGAGCACACTCTCTGTTGGTAAAAATTGCTGGCTCTATGTATTAAAGCAATTCCAGCGCTGCTCCCCGGCCCAAGTCAGCCCCTCGTGGTGTTAAAACTCAGGGAAGGCAAAGGCAATATTGCTGCCGGCTTGTCCCCTGCGTCGCTGCCTGGAGCTGCACGGACACTGGCCATGTGCAAGGTTAGAGCTACTTTTATATCCGTGCTTTCTCAGAACTGGTTTAATCAGAGCTGAAGGTCAAAGCTTCTTCAGTTTTTGTACTGCTTGTTTCCAGCAATTTTGTGTCATTGTAGGCTTGGACCTGCAATGGTTTCTAGCACAGTCGTTAACCCAGCACAGCCCACAGGCTGTGCACATCAGGCTGCAGCACATCCCACTGTTGTACTCAAGCCGCAAGCCCTGCGCTTGCTGTGCCGTGGGCTGGGAGAGGCAGCTCTGGTGTGGGACGTGCTGATGAAAATGGACCTACACTCAAGCTCCATTAGCACCTTTCTTCCCGTAACTTCCAAAGCTTGTTTTTCCTGCTGCGTTGGCTTTCTGGCTCCTTCACGGTGTTAGGTGCATTTCACTGCTACTTAGCAAAGGCAAAGACACACCCCACCATGCCGGCTTTAGTGTATCTAACGTTTCAGATTATTATTAACGCTCAGATTACGCCAAACTGACTCAAAAGTCTCATCTGCTCAGTATTTTCAGGATGAATTGACGCAAAATAACATACCAACACCACAGAATAGGTCTTCATTCATGTCATCATGCATTTTAATCGTGTTCGCTTTTTATTTTCCTAATGAAAAGTTGATTCATGTTGTGAAGCTATAATTATATGCGAATTTTCAACTACTATTGTTATTTCAACTACTCTAGTTCTTTCACGAGATTTCAATTTCAATAACACAAGGATGCATACAATGTCTTCACAAGATTAAATAAGACTGAATAACTATGTTAAGATACATAACCATTTACCATTCAGTAGCTGGTTACATAAATGTAAACAGCGTATCCCCTGTCTCTAAGAACTTCATATTTGTGATATGTCAAAGTAATATTTAGATGGAAATTGGAACTCAGCTAAATTACATGCAGCAGAATTTAAGAGTAGTTTTATTTGTTAAATTGCCTTGAATTTGCTGGACACAAAAGAAAAAAATAGTCTTATCAAATCATATTCTACTTTAAAAATTGATTTATTAAGAAACACAATGAATTGAACAGATTGTTCCTGGTGACTATGTCCTTCAAGACTGTAGAACCAATAAATTTCACTTCCACACCTCATTTTTATTCACAAACTGGAAAACAAGCTTGCCTACTTTTTCTGTTCCCAACTGGCTTTTCATTTTTGAGGGAAATCATCTTTCATTGAACTATTTGAGGAAAATGAACTAGTTTCTGCAGATGCAAAACAGGCTATTTCAATCAAAAGTTGGTTCATAATTTCAAACCTTTTTTTTTTTTCCTTTCAGATGCATTACCAGTGCATAATATTTCAGGATTATGACATGCTTTAAAATGTTGATAACAAACATGTACTGCTTGGTGTTATTTTTCTTGGTGCAGCAGAAATGTAAGCATATAACATATGCCAAAGTAGAAGATAGGTGAGCAAGAAGTTCCAGAATCAGAGTTGCTAACTGCCCTTGCCTATCTCTGAGGCTACAGGGATAGCAAAAGGGGATGAGAGGATGATAATCCATTTAGACCTTAAGATTTCATGAGATCAGCTTCAAAGTTAAGCTACAAAAAATGTTCTTTGTTTTTAAAGGTGTGGTTTTCCTTGCTATGTTGATATGCTGGTTTCATCACAAAAAGGGTGCTACCTCTTACTTCAGTTAGTTTACAAGAAGCATCTGTATTGATACAGTCCTTTCATACCAGTGCAAATGTCCATAGTAGAGAAAGGTGCAAACTTAGCTTCTTGATTCCAGTTAGTACAAAACTTAACATTACTTAGCCCAAAACATGGAGCTAGATTAAACGGCTGGTGCAAGACAACATGATTAAATCAGGAAGATAAGAGATAGGACCATGAAAAGAGGGTCTGTCATGATCTTAGTGCAAGCCTGTTCTTTGCTCACTGGGATTGCACAGACCTTCCTTCTGCCCAGGTGAAAACAAGAACTCAACTCAGCTCTCACACTTACCTCTTTCACCAGAATAAATTAATTCTGCCCTCACAGTGCCATAAGGCAATTTACAGTATAAAAGTAGTATAAAAGACATTGCCAGCTCACACTATTGTCCATAAGACATTTTGATCATTAGAGCTATTAGAAATAAAAGCTTAATTCCTATAATCTTGACTCTGTCTAGAACTGGACATGAGAGTCCTACTCTAGTAGGAGCTAGAGCCAAATCTCTGAGATACTTAATATTCAATTTCCAATTGAAATTAGAGATAGATTAGGTGTCTTGTCACTGCTGTGGATCTCATCTAATCCCTAGCTTCCTTTAAAGATATTGGCCTTGCCAGTGTAACACTGAATAATACCTGTGCGTGGCATACATACACACACATATATGAGTGTGCTATCAGGTTATTTATCACGGGACTAGTCCCACTCTTCTTTGCCAGTCTTTATACTGAACGTGAATTCAGGAGGCCAGTGCACAAATGGTTGTTGCAATCCATTATAATTCTGTTCCTTTTTGCATGGTGTTATGTTTCCCAACATGTTACTATACTGTCATATCATATTCTTACACAAAAATTACCAAACATCACACTTGTAAACATACTCATGCAACCTGATGTGCTGAACAGCTGTGTGCTCTTTCTAACACTGCTGTGTGTGCTCCAGCTGCAGCAAGGACAGGGCTTTACCTCTCTCACTTCAAGCAGTTATTCTGCCTTTTTCCCTTAGTTTTATCTTAGCCCATTTCACTTCTGCAAGTTATAGCTTTTCCATCTTCAAATTAGTTCTCTTGCTATTAAGTAACTTCCATTTAAGATGGTGAAGAGCCCACTGCAGATAACTGTGCATAGCTCTCTTATTAGGTTAACCCCTCTGCAGCAGGAAGGCTTAGATCAGACATTGGTCCTTTTCAGTCCAAATGTCATTTCCAAGAATAATTTCCCCTGGTTGCTTAGCAACTTCTCTTAATCTTTCCTTTCTCTCATTCATATCAATATCAAGTCCCTTGGCCACATCACAAAGACAAGCAACGCTGCCTCTGGCTTGCTGCTCACGGTGTCGTGGTAAAAACAGTCAGAAACTCATTGGGACCTGTTTTCATTGTTTTGCTCCTCAATATAGTTGCTTTTATGGTTGGTTTGCCCATGGAATACATAAGGCATAAGATTTGCAGGCAGTAAGGAAACAGATCTACTGTTACCTTTATGCACCAGGGCACAGGGATGTGACTCAGTTCAGCTATGCAGTCCTTGAGGGACCCCAGGCTGGGCAGAGGCTCCTTCTTGCTCTGTTTGTAAGCACCTAAGGAAATCACACCAGCATGTAGGGATAAGCTTCAAGCTTCTAGAGAGTTCTTGCAGCTTTTTTTTTTTCTTTTTTTCTCCTCTTTCCTTTCTTTTTTTCTTTCTGAATACCTTTGAGAACTTTGTCTGAAGGTGGCAGAACAGCAGTATGGCTCAGGAGAAAGATGCTCAGAGTTTAGAGGAGTTAAAGCATCAGGTGTACGTAGCCCCTTTCCCTGTGTGAAAGGGGACACAGGCTATCACTCAAAACACACAGCAGTCTTGCACTGTTGAAACCGTAACTTTGTTTCTGCACAGTAATTTTGTGCCCTTGCTGTTTTATACTCATTCTTGCACAATTCTTTCCCTTTCTCTTTTATGTTGCGCAAGACCTGGCCTTACACATAGCACTACAATATCACTATTTCCTCACAAAATAATCATGGGTCTAAGTTTTTCCCACACGCTCAGGTGCAGCTCAGAATTCAATGAAGGTAACATCATATTAACTAAAATTAAAATTGCCCTATATGTTACAATCAGTTATAAAAGTCCCTTCCTCTCAAGGCAGTATTTCTCTGAAGGGTATTTAGCAGTCATTGTCCAAATATAGGAACATCTAACATTGCTCATCCGTATGATTGCAGTGGTTTATCCACTGGCAAGAACAAAATAATAAGATCAAAATATCACTGTAGCTTCATGTGGTTTGATTTCTAACTCTGCTAGCAACCCTGTGTTTGCTTATGCATAAATAACAAAGATATGCTCTGCAGTTTTGTGTGGAGAACCCCACTGGCACCTTATGTTTCTCAAGCTGTAGGAAAAAATTGTGACCTTCTTGTCCTCAGCCATACCACTGAGGAAACTTCAGCTGAGACCTTTAACAGTTTTAAAGTCTGTCTCACTCAGCAAAGCTAGGCAGATACCAGTGTTGGTCCAGATCAAATGATCCTTTCAGTAAATAACTAACTGAAATGCCAAAAGAAAGTCACTTCAGGTTCTTGGTGACAGTCAGGACTTTCTACACGTCTGGATAAAAGACACCATTCTTTTACATACCTCAGTGCTTGTACTCATGTATGGTCTAGACTGGAGACTGCTAGTCAAAGATGAGAAGTAGAAACAGTTTTCAACAAGGCAGGAGACATCAGGTGGTTACCAGGTTGTTGGCAAGTCAACTGCCAAGAAACCTGTCTGTGAAGAAGTAACACTCAGCTAAACAGCACATAGCCTGATAGGCATCCTTGTGGTATGAAGTGTCAATCCAGAGAAGATCTTCAGCCATATCAAGATTATAGACAACCATTATCAATACTGAGATTATACACCATTCATCTCAGTGGCACAAGAACAGCAGGACAGTGCATGCTGTGTCTTTGGAGGAGAAAAGCACAAATTCTGACTTTTTTACTTGAATAACAAGCATTGGATGAAAATATGAAGACATCCAGAAAATGGCTGCTAATGATGACACACCCTGAGACCAATATGATATCAAACAAAACTAGACAGATGACAGAAAAAAAGCTTGTTTCCATTTTTTTCTGTGCCCAAGAGTGAGATGCAAACAGGATAAAAATTATGGAGACACATCTTTAGTCATATTGCTAGAGTGAAATGAAGAGTTTTCCGAAAGACTAAGTGACCACTATCTCCTGTGTTGCAGCAATAATTATTGGGAATGGAGACAAGAAGAGCAGTAAGGAAGGAAGGTAGTACTTTAAAAATATAAGGGAGCATGAACAGGAGACAAATCTTACACAGACATTAGTTCAGCAAATCATGAACAAATTGACCTACAATGACAGAAAAAGTGAGAATAAATAGCATTCCAATTGCTAGAACTAGCACTAAGAAACAAAAAAGAATTGGAAATTTCTCATTTACAAGACGACATTTAATATAATTGGCAGTACAGAAATCTAGTGGGAGGATTTGCATGTCTGGAATGTTAAAAACGTTGCTTTTAACCTGGTTAAGAGGAACAAAGCAGGTATAATGTAGGTGGAAGAATTACAGCATGTGTCACATGCACCATTGCTCACCTGAGGGACTTGAAACTGCAATCCAGAGCACAAATAATAATAATT
>VXBL01003214.1:34640-115520 GCA_013400195.1 Aramus guarauna
AAAAAGGACTGGACAGCAGCTTGAAAGCTGGTTGTACCACCTACGAGTTGGTTTGCTTTCTTTTTTTTAGCTCTTTTTCCACATTTGACACTTACAAGTACATTGAACATGGTTAACCAATTAAAAGAGTATATATGTAGACGATAAGATTGTTGTCTTAGTCAGTTTGCTATTCCGAATTTTGCATCTTTGACTTGGATGCTACCTGGCATGCTAATGGATCCTATCCTTATCTGTTCATCCTTTCAAACTGCTATATGGTGTTTCTGTGTGGGGTTTTTTAAGGTTTCTGTAAATGTTAATAGATTTTAATTTAGTGTTAAAGACTTTAATTTGTCCAAAAGTTTCCTTATTTACATTCCCACTTGGAAGTCTTTCAAAGTCTAAATGTTTTACCTGTTCCAGTCCTTTCTGAATCCTGTAAGGTAAGATTCATGGATTAGCATCAGTGCTGATTAAAAAGTTACAGTTCTTTCCTTATATATGAGGAAAGTTTTAGGCACCTTCATCTGAAAGAAAAGATTACACAAAGGAGAAGGAAAAAGAACAAATATTGTAGTTCTTTAAGAAAAGTTTTAGATGATCAAAAAGGTACAATCAAGACAGAGAACTTTTTTGAGCAAAAGTTCCTATTGGATAAATGAAGACGAGATAGAAGCTAGATGTATAATAAGAAAACAAGGACGAACAGGTAAAATGAATACGATGTCTAGCTCAGAGTACAGGAAAGTGTAATAAGAGAAGCTAATGATGTTAGATAAAAATCCGTGGCAGGCAGGGCAAAGAACAAAGCAACTTCCATTAAAATGTTTTAAGAAAAAAAAAAAAAAATTATGAAAGCAAGATGGGCACCCATTTACTGAACAGCTCTTTCTACCTCATTAGTAACAGCCTTTCTATAATCATTTACTGCTTTGTATCCGGAAAAAGGCATGACAAGATACTAGATGAAGTATTTTCATGACAATGATGAAATGATTCCCAGGCCAGCAGTAAGTAAAGCAGCACACCAAGCTATATATATGGGATAAACACTTCAGTCAACAGGGACAGATAACTTTTTCACAAGTTATAAAATAAATTTTCAGAGAAAGAGTCTAGACAGTTGATGGAATTCTTATGGAATAAATTTTAGGGGAGGACAGAGAAAACACCTGATAACTGGAAGAGCTGCAACATTGTCCACACTTCAGCAGGAGCAAACAGAATAACAGATGGTGGCTTAATTTGATAGCAATCTCAGGCAAAATAATGGGAAATCAAATAATCAATTGTAGGAGATTCAGCCCACAGAAAATGAGCCGTCTTACATCTGCCATGGCAACACATTTGCCACTGCTGCTCTTTATTCTGCCCAAATGTTTAGTGAAGGTTTTTTGCTCTGCAGGCAAGAAGAAGATACAGCTAATCTCAAAGGTTAAGGCCTTTTTGGCCTTTCTGTCTTTTCTGTGAAGCTTGCCCTCCTCCTTCCTTTTTTGTAAGTCAATGCTCTTTAGTTGTAGCTAGAGAAACAGCTTATTCATGGAACCTTCATTGGCTGCTATTAGGTAGAGTCTAATCTATCCTAGGAGTTTAATTGATGAAGAATTAGAGGAAGACAATAATTAACTTGAGGCAATGTGATTTTGTGGAAAACAAGTCTTGCCAGACAGTTGATTTAATTTATTGAGTGGCTGAAAGTAGCTGGCTTGAAGTCTTGAATGGTGGTAACATGTACTTGACTTTGTTCTTTACCCAGTCACAACTGAAAAATGAGTGCTCTAAAATATCTTCAAAGCATATGAACTGGCTAATGAGTTTGAATGTTTCTCATAAGATAATAGGGAAAAATGTTGGCTGAAATTTGAAAAAACATCATCAGCTATAGTTTCTAGAGCTCCAGTGCACAGAAGCTTGCTCATAACCTAAGCAATGAGCTAAAACATGAAACAAACTCAATTATACAGAAAGTTTGCATGGTAGCAGCAAAAGACTGTAAATAAGGTACAATACATATGAGAAATCAGCACTGAACAGATAGGCACAGCAGAATTCTCACCGAGATAATCCCCAAGCTGAGCAAATTCAATCATAGAAGAAACATTCACTTGACCTAACTACAAATGCAAGCACAGATTGTACCAACCTTGCATATGTGGTATGAGCTCTGTTTTGCCCAGCGATCTGGTTGACTTTTAAAGACTGCTCACACTGGCACACCTAAAGAAGGGAGAGAATGTTGGATAGTCAGAGGTGAGCAGAAAAAAAAAAATTAAAAGAAAGACAGTTCGCAGTACTCGGTAAAACATCTTAAGTTAGCTTCTTAGCTTGTGAGAGCGAACTATTACTTAAAATGGGAAGTTTCGAGATATAGAAAAGCATGGCATGAGTGCGTCACAGCATGAGGCAGACACTGAGTGGAAAAAGGGCTAGCAAGGGTTTCAAACTATAAGCTTGGTTTGAAAAAAAAACCAGGGTGAACAAATAGATAAAACTGACATGGATAAGACTGGAAGAGACTGCATGGCTTATCAAATTCAGCACACCACAATTTAAGTAATTAGGCATGGCGCAAAGATGTCCCTGGAATCTCTTCTAAAGGGCTTGGGTAACCCAGACTGGAAGGGATGGCTGGAAGTCCCCAGTGCAACTGCTTGCTCAAAACAGTAGCAGCAAGAAGGTCAGACCATGTGGCCTGGGGCTTTCTCCAGCCCAATCTTGAAAAGCTCCAAGAACACAGACCTCCACTGCCTTTCTTGACAACCTACTCCACTCTGGACTGTCCTCACAGGGAAAAAAGTTTCCCTTTATGTATAATGTGGGCTTCTTCTATTTCAACTTAGGCCCATAGTCTCTCATCCTGCTGCTTTGCACTGCTGTGGATGGCCCGGCTCTGTCTTCTCAATGACCTGCCTGTAGGCAGGAGAAGGCTGCTCTGAGATGCCCCTAAAGCTTTTCCTTCTCCAGGCAGAAGCAGCCCTGTCCCTCAAGCTCCTTTTGCAGGGCAGGTTCTCCGGACCCTGAGCATGCTCGCAATTCTCCACTGTGCTCACTCCAACTAATCAACCTCTTCTTCAGGTTTATGCAATAAAAGGCTACAAAGGTGCCCCCAATTAACTTCCCAGCAGAGATAGTATTGAGTGAGACATTTTTGTTCATTGCTTATACGAACCCATAACAGCTCCATCAGTCATGTGTCACTAAGGTGGTCAGAATTCCCATTTCAGGATGCTGACAATGGTATCTGTATCTTGAAAAAGACCCTTATAATAACGAAGAAGATCAGGCTGCTACTGATCAGGGATTGAGAAAATTTTGGTTGGATTTAATTCTCATCGTGTCTTCTGGAGCAGGATGTAAACTCATCAAAATTCCACAGGGGAATGGGATAGATTTGTTTTCTAACTTGAGAAGTTGATCAGTTAACCTGGCCCAAGAAGTGCCAGAAAAAAAAAAAAAACAAAACAAAACAGAAATCTTATCGGTGAATATTCATTTAAGATTTTACAATATTTTCACCTGACTACAATGTGGCATCTTTGCATTTGTTTCTCTGAATATTCTGTTCAATGAATTTACTCTATGATCTGATACAGAAAGTACTGATGTTAAGTTGGTTTGAGTTCAAAAAACTTTGGCCTGGCAACTTAAACTTAAATGCCATGCAACACAGGCATTACATTAAAAAAACTCAAGATAATTCTTTTTGAAGACTGGTTACTCTTCAAAGCAGTTATTTAAAAAAATACATTTAATAGTAAATAGTAATTTAATACTAGATCATAAATCAAATATCAATCCATTTCTGGACAACAGATTATATGTCATCTTCTCCACATAGGCACATAGGCAAATGTCTCTCTCTGAAATATCAGAGAAATATTCACCTTTACTTTTTATACCCAACCCAAAACACTGTTTCCAATGTAAGTTGCTTCTTAACAATTTGCTTTAGATTGAAATAATTAATAAACATAGTATCACAGACTCACAGAATGGTTTGGGTTGGAAGGAACCTCAAAGGTCATCTACTTCCAACCCCCCTGCCATGGGCAGGGACACCCTCCACTACACCAGGNGTCCTTCTCCTCAGGGCTGCTCTCAATCCATTCCACATCCAGCCTGTAGTTGTGTTTGCAGTTGCCTTGACCCACATGCAGGACGTTGCACTTGGCCTTGTTGAACTTCATGTGGTTTGCATGGGCCCACCTCTCAAGCCTGTCAAGGTCCCTCTGGATGCCATCCCTTCCCTCTAGTGTGTCAACCACACCACACAGCTTGGTGTCTTCAGCAAACTTGCTGAGGGTACACTCAATCCCACTGTCCATGTTGCTGACAAAAATGTTAAACAGTGCTAGTCCCAATACTGACCCCTGAGGAACGCTACTCATCACTGATCTCCACTTAGGCATCGAGCCATTGACCATAAGTACGTAGGTGTGACCATCCAGCCAATTCCTTATCCACCAAGTGATCCATCTGCAAAATCCATGTCTCCCCAATTTAGAGACAAGGATGTCATGTGAGACAACGTCAAATGCTTTGCATAAGTCCAGAAAGATGATGTCAGCCACTCTTTCCATATCCACCAGTGCTGTAACCCCATCAGAGAAGGCCACCAAATTTGTCAGGCATGATTCGCCCTTAGTGAAGCCATGTTTCACTAATTTTTCATGTGCCTGATCATAGTTTCCAGGAGGACCTGCTCCATGATCTTGCCAGACACAGAGGTGAGACTGACTTATCTGTAGCTCCCCAGGTCTTCCTTTTTTCTCTTTCTAAAAATGGAGGTTATGTTCCCTTTTTCCAGTCAGTGGGAACTTCACTCAACTGCCATGACTTCTCAAATATGATGGAGAGTGGCTTGGCCACTTCATCTGCCATTTCCCTTAGGACCTGTGGATGCATCTCTTCAGGTCCCGTGGACTTGTGCACCTTCAGGTTCCTTAGATATNGGGCTCTGTCCCATGATAGTCTACCAAGCAGATCTCTGAAGAGGCCAAAGCCTGCTCTCTTGAAGCCCAGGGTAGTGAGTTTGCTGTGTGTCCTCCTTGCTACCCTGAGGATCTTGAACTCCACCATTTCATGGTCACTGCAACCAAGGCTGCCCTTGAGCTTCACATCCCCTACCAGCTCCTCCTTGTTGGCGAGAACAAGGTCTAGCATGTCACTTCTCCTTGTTGGGTCCTCTGTCACTTGGAGGAGGAAGTTATGATCAATGCATTCTAGGAACTTCCTGGATTGCTTGTGCCCTGCTGTGTTGTCCCTCCAACAGATATTGGGGTGGTTGAAGCTGCCCATGAGAACCAGGGCTTGTGAGGCTGCTCCCATCTGTCTATAGAGGGCCTCATCACTTAGGTGGCATGTAGCAGACCCTGCTATAATGTCCCCTGTCCCTGTGCTCCCTTTAATCCTGACCCAAATAATCATCACAATCTTTTATTTTCACAGTGTTGGAAACAACAGAAACATTGCAGATATTAAGTTCCCAGAATACGTCCTCTTAAATGAGAAACAGATTCATCCAGAATGAATAAACCATGATAGATGCAATGCACATTGTGCTCAGAGAAAGCGGTTCTCTTCCGCTTTGAAAGGGGCTTTATTAACTAATTACACAGTAATAATCAGAACATGCTGATCCCAGGGATTAATGACCAGAAGGGTGTGATTGTTTCTGTGCACACCTTAGCCCATTAGCTCCCAGCAAGCCCCTAGTTATTCATCCTCAGGAAATTGCATTGTTCTTATTGGGATATTAAACTGCATGTGAGAGCAGAGCCTTCAGGTTTATGGATAGCTTAATTTTATTGGCTAGTGTAGAAATAGCTCGTATGTACAGCAAAGGGAATGAATGTCATGTATATCAAATTAATTGGGAATAATCCTTGAACTTTCTATTCACTTGATAATCACAACAGATTTTCCAATAGTAACATGACTGATTTCATTTCACACCACTGTACTTACTACCAATACCATTTTCACATTGTGATAATTTGGTTTTTGTTGGTTTGGTTTTTTCTTTTTTTTTTTTTTTAAACAACAGTATATACATAATTTGACAATTTTGGAGCTTACTGATTTTGAAATAGTAGTTGCAGTCATTCACAAAATTGCAAAAATTTAAAGAAGGAAAGGAGTGCGTTGAGTTTTTCCTGCTGACAGCAGAGCTTGTTTTCACACAGAGAAGTGACTCCCATTAATTAATAGCAGTGAGAACTGTGACCCCAAAGCTCCCGGAGAATGGTGGAACGGCAAGTCCTCACAGCTGACAGACCTCTTTCCTGAGGAGACAACCATTAGGAAAGGGCACAGCCTCTTTCCCACTGAATATGTTCTTCCTTCTACATAATTTTCCACAACATAAAATATAATAGAACTGCTCTATTAAATCCCAGCTAGACTAAGTAATTTCTTACAATATGATTTTCTAAGACAAAATAAAAGGAACTGAGCATCTCCCCAGACTTCAGACACACTGCCGGTGCTACTACATGTAAAACAGCATTTTTTTGTGATAAGCAACATGAGGGGAGAGTTTCTTCAGCTCTGCAGCTATTTCAGCATCGCCTATGATTTGAGTTTTATCCAGGGCAGGGACTGCTACTGGCATCAATGGCTTGGTCACATTTGTAAGCAGAGCGTGGCACCATCATGGTAACTTTTCAGACAAGTACAAGTGGGACATGTGCTCTGGACTTGTGCCATTCTGTAGAAACAACGGTCTTCTCATTTCAGCAAGAAACAGTGTCAAAGCATCAAACATGCCTTCTAAAGAAAGGAAGGCTGAGTGAAAAAAATGGGAAAGCTGTTACTCTGTAGGCTAGTGTAGAAATATGATAATGAGCAATTTTATGGTGGCTTTCACCCAAGCTGCTCCAAGGGCTTTAATTAAAGATATCTTGAATTCTTTATTTCTCTACTATTTGTAATTTTAGAAAAAAATCTTTGATATTTATGCATTAAGTTTGATCTTATCCAAGCAGGACCACAGATTCAAAAGCAAATGGTATTTTTCCCATTGTGATGTTATCCCAGTCCCTTACAACCATTCATTAATGTAATCTAATTTTATCTGGATGAAAGACAAAAGCAGTATTTCAAGCCATCATTTTGCAGATGAGATAGCAAGGTCCAAAAAGATTTAAAAATTAGTGAAGAGGAGCCTAGAGGTAAAGCCTGGGAGCAACACCTTAATCACAGGTCACCCCATCTTCCTGCTTGCCTGACCCACTCCCTTGCCCTACCGCAGGGTGTGAATACATATTTATATATTCATTGGAGTAGGTTAGGTATCTTGTTCTTGGTTTTTTTTAGCATACATTAGAATCATAGAATGATTTACCCCCGCCATGGTATTGGCTTTAGTAGTGATCCCTGGTCTTAAAGAAGAATGTGTTATACACTTCACAGCCAGACTCATGCTCAGCCCACTCTCCTCTCTACAGGGATACTCAACTGAAGATGCCTTGTGTATCTCAAGCAACCAAGAACCTGTCACAGAAGTATTGTGTCCCCTGGAGCATGGAGCTTTCTGGAGGACGGAGAAGTCCCTAAAGCAGAGAGTTCAGCATTATTCTAGCAATGACTTTGTAGATGATGATGAGAATTTTGAACGCTGTTCTGAAATTGGGGAGGATGAAACATGGTTAACAAAGCACAGATGTGAATTTCTTGTGTTGGCCATCATTGTTTATGAGGCACGTAGCTGCGTGCTGCACAATCTCAGGCTTCCTGTAGTGTTCGTATTAAGACAGAGGAAAAATGAGTTGTGAGTCTATATTAGACATGACAAGAATGTGAATCAGTAGAGATGTTTTCTTGCTGGGGAAAAAAANAAAAAAAAAAAAAAAAAGACTGGTTTCTGGACAAGCTGAAAACTTGCTGACCAAAATACAAAACATTAACACAATGCTGTACTTTACCTCAGTAGCCTGCTTCGAGGTGCTCAAAACACTGGTGAAACTAAAAGATGAATTTGAACCTTAAAGTGTTTGCTAATAATGGTACAAAATTATTAATGCTTATGTATGTCTTGGCTGGGTAAAACTTCCATCAACTGCTCTCTTGACCATCATTTCACATTTTCCAAGCTCTGGGGTTTCTGCAAAAAGAATGAAAGGCAGGAAAATCATTGCTATGTCTACAGAAGTATGGCATAAATGTATCGTCTCACAAGCTCCCTGAGAATGAACAATGGGAGGAAGGAAACAAAGGGGGAGAACTAGAGCCTGGGTGACTCACTAATATACAGACCTACATAGCCAGAATCATCTGCCTAACCAGGATCCAAAAAGTTGTATCTCTGTGCATGGGGGTGCACAATTCCTCATATAAGGTCTTTAACACTCTTTGATATCAAAGTCCTGCCAGAAGCCTCTCAAAGCATCTGCTCTTGGTGCCTCCAGCATAAGGCCAGCAACAAGCTGCCCGTGACACCAGCAAACCCTCATCAAAGGTGAGGGCTGGGACCATGAAGACAAGCACTCCTTCACCCGTCACCGTGGCAAGGGTGGCAGCCTGGCTCTGGGCAGTGGCAGGAGGTCATTGGCAACAGATGTGCGTGGTGACAATTACAGGTTTGCAGATGGTGGGTCAGGGACAGCTTTCCACAGAGGTGTTGGTGCTCCTGGTCACCCGGGCTGTGTGGCCTCTGTGCCATGGATAAACTGAGATTCACTAGACCACAAACAGCCTTCCAGGTTTCTGTTTCAGAGGGCAGGTATAAATTTCAATAAGGCCGTTTCTTTGGTTTTGTTACCTCTAAGCGCAAATCACTCTAATTTTGCCTAGAAACAAGAAGAGAACCCCTGAAAGCGTAACTGACAGCCAGGACTAATTAGCCATGTATCACACAGAGCTGTTAGAGTAGTTACAATTTGTCTGATAGAGTTGCGCCAGGGAGAGAGATTATTTATGTACCTTTTGTAATGGCAACACAGAAAGATGTCAAGAGATTTCAGCTGTGCCTAGTTTGAGTCTGTATGAGTTTTATGCAGGGATGCTGATCTCTGATCTTTTTTTTTTTCTTTTTTTTTTTTTCCTTCCCCCTACTCTTAATATACTCACCACAAAACAACGAAGAAATGTGGGGCCATTGGAGAAGTGCAGCTGGGTTTGATTTAACATGGTCAGAACTTGTAGTATTTCATCACCGTATCAACATGCTAATCTCTCTGGTCATGAATTTTCTTTTGTGCTGTTTAGAAATGCTCAGATGATGGTTTTCCATCAAGTGCTGTCTCAAGACTTTCAAAAAAATGGTCTGTTATCTGAACAGTCCTTTGCTAGGTGACAGTTCTCCTGTTTCTGAGGTTTAATCCTTAGCCAAGGGACAAACTTCTGATTGTGGCTAGATAGTCTTAGGATAATATATTAATTAATTTTTTTTTTTTTTCTTTTTGGTTGGATAAAAAGTTGTAGAGCTTCCTAGAACTGTAGAGCTCAGAAGGTGAATAAGGGCTCCTTTTGCCACTTGCTGAAATACAACCGTCCATAGAGACAAGCCATCTCTGTCACAGGCTAAGAATAACAAGAATGGATGGCAGACATCTCCACCTTAGAGATATCGGGACACAGAGTCTGGCAGGTCAGGATGCTGACAGCTGGAACAAAGCACCAAGAGGCATTGATGCTCAGCTGTCACTTCATCTCTCCAAACCAAGACTGGGTATCTTTCTGGAAAATAAATCATAGATCAATGGTTCAGGGTGAATCTTTATAGCAGATGACATGTTGGTCAGACTAAACAACCAGAGCTATCTTCCAGCCTTAATGTCCATTAGTCAGCCGATCAGAGCAGCGAATGAAAGATTGTGCATTCAGGAGGAACCAAGGTAGGTAGCAGATATAATCTCCTGACCTTCCAGTGGGAAAATCACTGCTCCTTAAATAAAGTCACAATGTATTCTTTAGGAGGATACACAGGGTCTTGATTTCACCCCTAAGTGGTGGGCCTTTTTTCCCTAGGAAACTTTATTTTCTTTCCACGCTTTTGTTGTTGTTGTTGTTTTATTATGAGACAAAGGATAGGAACAGTACACAACTTTCTTTTTTGTAGCTCATGATTTTATATCTACACCTGAAAATGAAATGTAGCATGAAATTTACTTTTTGTCCTAATGTGAAATTGGATCAAGTAAAAGCAATTTCTGTACTCTGAGCAAGGAGAGCTCCTTAAAAATGGCTGGAAAGACCTCCATTCAGTTTTTTTAAAAAATAACCATCAGATTTGTACCTCACAAAGATTTTATTACCATCTTATATAAGACTGATGATATTGAATTACAGATGGATCACCATATCAAGCAACAAAATTGTGAGATTTTCCTTTTGCACTAATGTATTGTTCAAATCCTGGCTCTCTGAGTCAATAAAAAGCACAAGGCTCTATGCAGCTGCAGCTAAAAGAACTTCTGTCGTAAAACATTGGCTCTGTTTGTAGCAACCAGGGCAATAGTTTTTATTTTAATAAGTGTTCAGTGACTCACGTTAATAAAAAATACTCAAGAAATACAAGCCTGGAATGCTTGGATTTTTTTTATTTTTATTTTTTTTTTAATTATTCTCCCATTTGAATGTGGTAGTACAATTCAGAAATTTCTGGGGGAAAAATTCTTTTATTACTATTATTCAACCCGAGGCTAGCAGAAGAGATGTGCTGGCTGGGAGGTTGCAGCAAAGTAGGGAGGAAGAACAAGGGCTTGTAGTCTCTTCCTTGGTGGCTTCCCCATGCGTTGGTCCTGCTGCAGGAGCCAGGTGAGAAACGAAGGAGCTGCCAGAGCACTGCCCAGCTCCCCCCGCAAAGCCGCCCTGCAGCACCGCGCAGCAGCGTGTGCTCTGCCACAGCCCTCGGTGCAAAACGGCCCCGGGGTGGCAGAGTGCAGCCCACTTGGTGCAACAAGAGATGCTCTTGCAAGAGCTTCTTAGAAGATGACCTGTACAGATACCATCAAACAAAACAAACCTCATCGAACAAAACAGCTCTGGGACCAAACTGGTCCTTAGAAATTCTCCAAAATTCTCTCCTCACATTAAATGGCATTAATACACATAAGCTGGCAGAATAAGCAAAGTGAAGGTGCCTCCACACATCCATAATGCTGGCAGCCCGATGCATGGGGAAAACAAGCCCTCTCAGAGAGCAACTCTCTTCTCTGCATTTCACTTTGTCTTACAAAGTACCTAGAAATACTGCCAAACTACCGTGTTTTGAGTAAATAGACAAACGGTCCCGGTTTGTAATTAGTATAGAGCAGAATGATAAAATATAATGAAAAATGAGACCTTTCCCAGGCCATAAATAATTGTTTCTGACACAGCTTTGAAGAGCGATTTGTCCGTGTACAAGAACAATGCAGTATGAACAGCAAACTGCAAGAGCTTTTATACATCAATAAATTAAAATGATCCAGGTGGAAATTATATACGGACATGCACACTCCTATGCATACACGGAGATTTCACTGAGAAAATTACTCTCAAGCTGTTCCTCTGAAGCCACAATGGTTGAATGACCAAGCTCTCAAACAGATAGCCAGGTGCTTGGCGTCGCCTTTTCGGGCAGCCCTAGCACAGGAATGGGATTATCCACAAGTAACAGCTTAGGCAGGTGCAAGATGAGCTCCCAGACAGAAAAGCTGCTATTATTTTGAGGAAGACTGTTGCCATGGTTTCTACAAAAATATTCCAGGTAACACTAGACTATTTGCTCATCCTATTTCAGCAATATTCCCCCTCCTGATGGCGATGGTGCAACACAAATCCTTGTCCTGGTGTCCATGCCTTTCAGCCAGAGAGTTTCCAGCCCATGGCAGGCAGCCACGGGTTGAGGTCCCCACGCTCTGCCATTTTGCAGAAGAGGTGAAGGTGCCCCGGTCACCATGGCTGGACTGGTGCCCACGAACCAGGGGAATGGCTCAAGGTACGGTGCATCACTGGAGCCCCAGAACTACTGACTTACCTCTCCAGAAGGCAGAGTGACCAGTTTAAATCCTATGACAACCTCCTCACCTGCCACATTAGTTCATCAACACCTTGTGTCCCTGCTGTCTCCTGGAAAGATCCTGTGGAGCCCAAGGACCTGCCCTGGTCCCCGTAGCAAGGGTTTCCACAAGGAAACTTCACCAAGAAGGATCTGAGCCCATGGCACCTGCCCGAGTGCCCAAAACACCAGCCATGGGCTCTCCTGGAGTGAGCACCACTTTGCAAAGGATAATGAAATACTCCTGAGGATGGAGAGGGGGTGGATGGGACCACACACAGAAGTGTGGTCAGAGCTCCCATCCACCAGGCCATAGGCTTACCCCATCCAGTAACTAACATTAAACGATATTATTACAAAACACAGAAAAATAATTGCTAACATAATCTGATTTTTAAATGCGATGGCATACAATGAAAGCCATTCGTCTGCAGTATGACTGAACGCTGACTAGGGCAGGCACATGCCCAGACGTGTAAGAGCAGCTAGCCAGTCCCTGCAAGCGGGGACTGACATCCTGGAGCAGTTAGCGCGGAAACGATTGGCAAGGAGCAGTGGGATTTTTCTCTTGAAATACAATATAGATAAACTGAACGAACACCAGAAAGAAGAATATTAAGGCCAAGAGGTGTGTTCAGCACCACAGTGAAAGGTACAAACTGTCACTGACAGTATCAGGCTGGAAGTGAGAGGAAAGTTCCCACCCGCCAGAGGCTCTGGAGCAGCCTCTCAGCCTGGACAATGGGCAAGACGACATGCTGAAGTGCGGCTTAGCAGACATGTGAAAGGGAAAACGTGAAGTGACAGACAGTGGCAGTGGGAGACAAGACTTGATGGCTCAGGAAGGCTTGGCTCCTATTGGCATGTCTGCAGGCAGAAAAAGTTCAGTCTGAAATTTGCAGTTTTTTCGTGGTGCTGATGCCAGGGAGCATGGATGAACAGCGCTTTCATCATTGCTGTCTCTGTAAGAAGTTCACTCCCATCCTCACATGTGACCCAGCCTTGGTTTCACACCTTTTCATTATTGCCACCAGAACTGTGGCCATGTAACATTAATAGCACCTGAAACTCAAAAAGGTTCAAATCTAAACAAACATCCTTCTAAACTAAAATGCTCTTCTGCAACTATATTTTTCCTTCTGAAAACATATTTCAGAATGGCCCATTGCCTGACTGAAGTGCCACAGAAACCCTTTGGATACTTCGGTGATGGGGATTCTGTAACAACTTGCATAAAATCTGTACAATTCTGATTAGAGATGCATACACAGAAGGGAGAAGTAAAGTTAACACCGTGCATTAGAGCCTCCGCAGAGGCACGCTGTGAACTGCTTTATGTGGTGCCTTCTGAAGTTTATTCTCTGTTGTAAATCTGAATGTGATGAAGGAAATAACAATCTCTGTTCAGATCATCTGGGAAAAGATTGTTTAATGTCATTAATATTGTATAAGAATGAATTACAAGTCCACTG
The DNA here is from genome assembly GCA_013400195.1 of Aramus guarauna. Classification (NCBI taxonomy): domain Eukaryota; kingdom Metazoa; phylum Chordata; class Aves; order Gruiformes; family Aramidae; genus Aramus; species Aramus guarauna. The sequence continues at coordinate 48,078 of VXBL01003214.1, forward strand.
TTTCTTGTGTAAACCAGTCAGACTCTGTAGACTCAAGGGCTTTTTGAAATATTTTTGCAGCCATATTATTTGGAGAGCCCATAGACCTCTCACAGCACCATCGTCACAGCCTGCTTTGGCCCAGCACTGGGGACTACGTGGTTTTTGTTAAATGGATGTTCACAAAGAATTGGGGTGCTCAATGGGACCAGCAAAACCCCGGTATTTATAGTGAGTGAGAAAGCTGCTGTTCAGCCACTGTTTCTAAGGCTTATAAGCATAAACTGCAGAGAGCATGTGCCTTCATGCATGACTTGTGTACAAGAGACTAAACAGCCATAAACAGTAGGTGATTTTGAAGAATAAACAAGTAAGACTGGCTGCACGCCCTGCCTGGTCAGTCTAGAGAAGCCTTCAGTTTACACTAGTGACTCCAACGTCTTTGAGCGATGGCAGCACTCTTCACAGTGAGGCTGCTGCATGTCCTGAGTGCAAAGAGGGAATTACATTTTAAGGGTTACGAGCATATGCATCTTAGCTCCTGCATAATGAAAGACAGGCCTCAAAAGGACAAGAAAATTATTCTTATCGCAGGGAGTCAAGTTGCAGGATTTCTGTAAACTGTGAAGAATGTAAAAAATGCTCCTAACAACCCAGGCTGATTTGATTTTGTTCATGGACAATGACAAAGCTGTCCAAAAAACCTCACCTGGTACAGCAAGTTCTACTGTTTTAAGACACAAGAGCCCCCCACACACACGGAAGCAACTGCATGCCCCCACAGAGGACACTGGTGTTAGAGACCCACGTGGTCCTCATTTAGACAGGTGGTAGATAGTGAAATCGGTGGCTTTGAGCAATCGTTGGCCACAATTTCTATGCAGACTCTACTCGCAAAGAGTCCCTAAATGATGTGCCAGGCTCCCGTGGCTAGCATTAGAGATGGTCGTATGCCTATCTATGATTGTAGATAATTATTAGCCATGGTTATGAACAATTTGTTGACCTATTGGATTTCTTTATTAAGGTATTCATTATTAATTCATTACCTTGCCCATGGTAAAGTGCTTAAAATTAAAAGCATAATGTAAAATAAGGCTAATTATTTCCAAGCTGTGTTTTCGAAAGAAAAAATTCTTCCCTACTGAAAGATAAAAACATCAGTAGAAAATGTTCTGAAAAAAGGACAACTACTGCCATTGACATGCCACATCTCCCTGCATGCATGTACACAGACACGGCTATATGGCTCCAGGCTTTGGAATAGTGGAATTGCCCAAAGATCCTCTTCCTCAGACTTGTATTCTTGCTAGACCAGTCACTCTCAATTTCCCTCTGACCTTGCTAGCATTTCCAGAAGAAGTCTCCCTGGCAGATGAGCTAGTTTGGTCTTTCATCTTCTGTTAACCAGAAATGATCACTAGAATTTAATACTCCTGCTGTACCCCGCTCCAACAGAGGAGGAAAGAGATAGGTGGCAAGGAGCTATTGACTGACCAGGAGTGCAGATATTGAATCAGTGCCTTCACAATATTTTTGCTCGCAGTCAGGATTGTTTTCATCCTTCTGCCATGCACACACACACACACACACACACACACAAAAGATTGATTGGGAGCGTTAAGGGTCTAAGCAGGGTTGCATGCTGGTGACACCCTGTGGGAAGCTTCACAGCCGTCCTGCGTGCAGAGGAGTCTTCTGTGCAGAGCAGGCAAAGCAACAGCAGCACAAGTAACAGGAAAATGGACATACTGCCTGATTTACGTTTCTTCATCGTCCTAGAAGTTGTAGGTGCTGCACCCTAGGCCAGATTTGGCCCTCAGTCTGTGGTGGTTTATGTATGACATTTTCAGAAAAGAAATTCAAATAGACAGTACAGAAGGATACAAAAAGAAAGAACCTGGTCTTTTTTAGGACAGGCCACACTCTCAGATAATGTCACGTCACATTCTCACAGAAAACCTCAGTTCTCTGAAAACTCAGTATTGTTCGAGTATGTACACAGTACTGTCAAAATTACAAGAATTTTTTTGTCAAAACTTCCAGATTTGTCCATCCAATGACATTTGCCTACACTTTAAGAACAAAACAGAAGCAGATAGCCAATACTTGGGGTTTTTCAGTCCTTAAGAACTGAGCTTCGACAGGTAGTGCTACGAGTGCTGCACCCAACAGGTCCCATGACTTGGGAGGAAGCTCAATCCACAGTCATGTCTCAGGCACAGAAAACGCACTGCTAATGGTCAGAGAGACACTGCACAGTTAAACAAGCAGCTTCTTTGTAAACTGTTCCCACTCTGTGAATGTTATGTTTTGAGCTATCATAGGCCTAGTTGATATAAATTAGCATTTTTAAAGAGAAAGTTTATTCTAAACAAAAGAAACCCAAAAAACCCCAAACAAACCCCAAAAACAAACAAAAAACCCCCTTCATTTAAATAGAACGTCGTGATTCCATGTATGAACAGTGGAAAAAAGTGCACATCAGATAAGATATAGAAGGGTAATTTTAGTCACAAGAATACACCTTTTGTAAAAAACTCACCGGGACTAAAAAACCTTGCAAAGCAGCATCTCTTGCTTTCCAGAGCTTTCTGCAGGGCAAGGGACAGAGGTACTCAGTACCTAAAGAAATGCCAAGCTAGGGTGATTGTCATCATCACAAGGTGCCAGGCAGTGAGTGTCAAGTGTAGAGGGACCCCAGGACATCCACCCATCTCCCAGGACATGCTGAGGGTCACAGAGCATCCCCCTCTGCAACAAATTCAAAGCCTATGATAATAAACCAAGATCCACCCACAGGAAGAGAACAGAAAAGATCAGGGACATCACTCACACCACTGGATCTCTAGTAACTGAAAACTGATGTGCAAAAACCTAAAAATCTGAAAAATCCTAGACGGACCAGCAAAGCAGACTAGGATCATGCTACCAGAGCAGGCATGAGAAACCCTCAGTTGTCCCTTCCGTCCAGACCAAGTTCTGGTGACACGTGTAGGCAGAGCAGGAGAGAGGAGGTGCACTAAGACTCCTTTGAAGTGAACACCCCTGCAGCAGCGGTGCACGCGGCCACCGCCCTGGTTCCCAGTCACCAGTGCTGGGGGAGGCCAAGGAGGCCCTAACACCAAGTTCCCCATTTCCCTGACTGAGTGAGGTCTTCAGAACTTGCTTCTTCAGATACCCAGAAACTGTCTTCTAATTTACAGTATAAATTTATTCATGACCAATGTGTAGCTATTTAATCCTGAACTAATATTATCCTTCAACTCAAAGAGCTCTTTCCTCTCCTCAGTATTTACCACCCAACGTATTTATTAAGAGATATTACATCCCCTCTAACCTTTGTTCGGCCTGGCTAAACAAGCTAAGCTCATCAGAGGAAATGTTATAATTATTTTAAAATACAGTTCTGCTAATGAGAGAGAATAGCGAGACTACAAAGTCGGGAACTTTCAGTAGTATCAATTAAACCATGAAGGTACCTGCCTTAGAGGTTTTAGCTGGAGACAATCATTAATTTCCCAAATATATATTTTCCCATGAGACACAGCAATGAACAAGTCTCCTACCAAAGATAAGGATAATTCACTTTACGCTCCACAATAGCAAATCAGCCCAGCATCCAGCCAGCCTCCAGCTGGAACAGCTCTTTGCACATCTTCTGGTCTTTAAAGGCCAGAGTAGGTCTCAGGAGGTCCCTCCAGCCGCGGCACTGGCAGCGGGTGCATTAGCTGCGGTGAGAGGCAGAAGGCTGGCTGTGCTGAGAAGCAATCATTTTGCAGGTTATTACTGAATTTGTTTTCCACTGAAATAGATTGTCAGACCCGCTTGGCTCCATTTCCAATCAAGTCTTTTTTCAACCTTTTTTGAAGAAAAAAAAACCCCTTCTTTTCTTTAACTAAGTTGTGATTTTAAGACATTTATATTTTCACTTTGACATGTCAGAGGTTGAATGGCAAGTAAATGAACCAGGAAATTTGGCCCCATGTTGGGGGTGGGTGTCATTAAGCCCTGTCATTAAACCAGGAGCACTCAATATGCTGAATACTCAATCTCTGAGAAGGAAGAGCAGAAAAAAAGGTTTCTGATTTTAATGACAGTCTTTTCCAAGAAGTCAGTGGCTGAATGGACACGAAGCCATGATTGGGACTCAGCACCACTCACCCATGCCTGGGAAGAGAGGCCCTGGGAGGGCACCCTCAAGGCATTTCTGAATTGTCTGAATTACAGCCCTGCAGGGGTGAGGGGCACTTCATTAATACAAACCTACTCCAGCAAGAAGGATTAATCAGCTGTTGAATCCTCTACCCACTCTGGCTCACTCTGCTTAAATCCTGATGACTCTTAGAGCATCTCTAAGTGTCCAGGGATTGTATTATATGTAGATAGATATATGCATTGATATGAAAAATGCTTCTATAAATGCTAGAGGAAACTGCTTCTATTTGCATAGAGCAAGAAAAATGTTCTTGCCCTGCAGTCTGATAAAACTTGTAAAAGCTGTAGGAGATGATTTCTTTTCCTCATCTGCAGTTCATTTTTTCCAAACGGTTACATTTTCCTCCATGAACAAAAACATGCTAATAGGATACTACAGCTGTTTGGTAACAAGCCACATGGTTTACATCCTGCATGTGGCCTTATGGGTATTTGGTCCAGCCCTGGTTCACCTCACGGAGGTTAGATGGGAAGACACAACTTGCAGCACCTAGCAGAAGCTGGAGGTGAGCAAATGGTGCCAGATAACACCTGGGCTGTCTGCCCGAGGTGCTGAGACACTTGAATCACAGAAGATGCCTGGGGCATCTCTGCAGAGCTGCTTCATTTATTACCTGCCCCACTGCCCACCATGAAAGGGAGATGGCGGCATGAAAAAGGTCTTCTGCACCCATGGTCACTGCCTGCACCCATTTGCATGGCGAGTGCTTTTCCCGTTGCTCAGACTGATTTACGTCTGGTCTTTCCTTGCTTTCCAGAAAGCTGTCTTTTGCAAAATATCTTATAAACATAATTATTTTGTTTCATAGTAGCTGATCTACAACAGAGGTGCAGAGGTGCTCAGGAGTAGTGCCCCTTCCAGTGTGGGGGCTACTGGACACATCCGCAGTGCCAGCCACAGCTGAGGACACAGGTTTGCCCTGAACATGCGATGGAGAGCTTTACCGCATGGCGTGGCATTGAGCAGTGCTTGAGGCAGGCTGCGGGGATGTGGCACCTGTCCTCCTGGCATCAACTGCCTCCTTTGTTACAAATTCAATAGACTCAGAAATTAAAACCACCTCATTGTTACTTTGCTACATGGCTGAAGTAGGTAGGGACAGCCTTAATTAGGGTGGATAATGCCACAAGAATAAAACCCTGACATAACATAATGTCTCTTGGTGGTACATAAATGTCAAGACATTTATGGAAGACAACTGTTGCAGCAAAACAAATGCCTGTATTTTCATTACACCGAGTGATGGATGAAGATGCAAATGTCACCATATGGCTGAAGGGTGCTGTGCAGATGAGTGGAGGTGACTCTCCGGCAGCGCCCTGCCCAAGCTGCTGTGCACCGCTGCTCCCGGGGGGGACACCCATTTGTGCTAGAGCTGCCCGGGAGGGCACGCCAGGACCGGGCTTTGGTCCTGCGTGTTGTGGGGTACAGCCCGGCAGCTCTTTCCTCACTGGGTTAATCCTGGCTCCACCTGATGTGATACCGGCCTTGCCCACAAAGCACGCATAAGCAAGAGAAAGAAACAACTCCTTGGAAGAAGAGATGGGGAGAGAGAGGCAGAGATGATCCTTTTCCACAAGCCCTTCACTCAGTGAGGACTGGGCTCCAAGACGCTTTGACGGTACAAGCAATAAATAGTAAGAGGATATAACCCGGACAGAGGACTTCAGTTTGAAGATAATATGACTTCAAATAAAATTAGCCTTTATGTTCCATTCAAATCATACTCTAATTTCACAGACATTTTCAGAAGTGTCCAACACTACGCACAGCAGAAGTAATACATCAAAAAGGCAAATGGCAGGTGAATTATGAGCTAACAAATGAAGGACAGAAATTGTTTGCTAAACTAGAATAAGTTCCTTTTGCCTCATTTTTGCTGTTGGCTTTGAATGATATGTTACATTTCAGAGTTTTTAAACATGAACTTAGGTTTCATCAGCAGACGTAGCTCCAACCACTGAGCACTGCAAGTGTGAAGGGCCAACCAAATCTTGCGGTTGGAAGATCTTGCAGTTTCGTATAGATGCTGAATCCTGGAGGAGATATCCTGGTGTAGGAAAAAAGGCGTCTGCTTTTTCTTCAGCCACAAAGGGATTCAGCTGGGAAGTGCTACAACAGAGGAACAGATGATGCCAAGAAAAATGTTGAGATATAACGTAAAGAGAGGAGACTATAACACCACATTATTCAAAGCCAACTCCAGTGAAAAGAAGCGTTTTCATGAGCAACCAGTTAGGCAATAAATGAATGATTAAAAACATCAGTTGATGGTTTTCTTCTAAGAAATGACAGATTAGACTGGAAAACACTGTAATTTAGACAAGTTAAAACAGACTCTAGAACAAATCAATCAAACCTTTTTTTACTACACATTAATGACATCCATTCCTTCAGCAAAGAAATTTTCCAGCAGTGCCCACACTGTGGGGAAACTGCACGTATGAACCTATTTTCAAAGTAGGTGCTTGAAAAGCACTATTAAAGAGAGACACAGTCAAATAGTTGCATTTCTTTCTTCTAAAGGACCGGAGGTCAATTTTCCTTACTGTTAGCATTTTAGTCTTTAATACATTTATTTTCTTCAGATTTTTTTTTCTTCTTTTTAAACCAGATAAGCCTTTAGATACGATAGTCTGATTTTTGCAACTACTGCTGCTCCACAGAAGGCAAGTCTTTTCTACCCTCGTCCTCTGTGCCGGTAGGTCTTCTGTGGGGGCTGCAGCAAGCAGCCTGCTGCAGCACCAGCACGTGTACGTTCCTGTGAGCTGTGGGTGTGAGAGACAAAAGTCGCTAATGAAATACTTTCAATACAGTCTGCGTGCAAATGCACACACTGAGCTGGACAGGAATACAGCTCCAGTTTTGCCCGCTTCCAAGAACCTGAGTTTGTCTGCAGACAGCCTGGTCCCGTCCACTGCAGAAATGGGTTTGTCAAGCTGATCATGTCCCATCAAAGAGAAGGGCAGACCACATCTTGTGGATCTGGCCATCACTCACTCAGGAGCACAGGAGGTTGTGGGAAACTGGTAAAGCCACTAGAGAGTGAGCAAAGCCTCAGATACAGGACAAGCCTGGAGGGTACACTAGGGGCTTTTTGGTGGGGCTTTTGTTTGTTGGGTTTTTTTTAAACTCTTATTAGTATTCTGTCTCACTTCGAGGTTTTTCTTCAATTTGCAGCGTTTGTTGCTTAAGATCCAAGGTTCAAAGCCTTTTGGTCCTTGGCAAGGGAGAGGTTCTGTTGCTGCCTGCAGAGCTGTCTCAGGCTGGAGGCCCACCACAGACATTCACCAGAGGGAAAGGGGGACCGATCCGCAGACCATTTCATTTTCACTCAAAGGTAATATGAAGGAGTTTAAGAAATAGAAAGAATGCCAAAGCTTCTAAAACCCCATCATTTGTAACACCACAGGCCGGGTTAGGTAGGAAGGCATCTCTGGAGGTCGCCCAGCAGGCCCCTCTGCTCAAACAGGTCACCCAGAGGAGGTTGCTCAGGGAGGTATCCAGTCAGGTTTTGAACCTCTCCTGGGATGAAGACTGTGCTCTCTCTGGGCTGCCCAAGGCATTGGACATGACCTCATAGGCATGATGTTGCCATCACACATATTTCAGTTACAGCTTTTCTAACATGTGGCAGTGTAAAAAGTAGCTTCTCTTTCCATGCTCATGCTTGGCACCACTATAAAAGTCAGTTTCCACTAACTTTAGACGTGTCCAATCAAACATATTTCCTACTGAATTAAGGCAAGAATCATAGAATCGTTTAGGTTGCAAAAGACCTTTAAGATCATCGAATCCAACCATCAAGAGGCATGGATGAAAGAATGAAAAGAACTAGAAAGTGTCTGCTGCTGTGTGCTATCCATATTCCTCTTGCATGAAAATACTTTCAGCAGTGGTCATCCCCGCTGCCCGGCCCAGGGGCCAGCAAGCCAGCCTGCCCTTTGCGTGCACAGGCTCTGCGCTGCCCGAGCACGTCACCGTGACCCGTTGAGATCCTACATGTAGGTTCACTAGCATGTGCAGACTACACATACTACATCTTGTCTTTTGCTCAGGCTCGCCTTTCCAAATATTAATCCCTCCATTATTCAGTGAATTGGCTTGCCATGAGACTTGAACGCCAGCCGACACTGCATGGTACCCACTAGGGAGAACCAGCTCTCCTCTACCGCACGGTGCCTTTCCACCCTGGGGACAAGCAGGCACCCTCAAGCACTGTCCCACCCCATTGCCCTTGCTGGCAGTGTGCTTGGTGGCTGCAGCCTCACTGGCCTCCCCAGTAAATCTGCACCTGCGGTGGACCAAACCTGTCAGCTTCCCTCGCAGCACCCAGCCACCCCTGTGGCCACACAGAGCAGCCCTAGGGAGAACTGCCGGCTGAGATTGCACAGTTCGTTGCAGCAGCGCTCCTCCAAACACTGGGAAAGGCGTTTAACACTCTTCCTGACAGGTGCCTGCTGCTGCGCTGCATGCCCACCAGCTCAGCCCAGCTCTCCAGAGCAGCCCCTCAGACACAGCCGTCTGGGAAGTTTGCAGCCTGCACATCAGTGCAGAGCCTGGACATGGCCCTCACAGGAGACTAACACCTGGTAAAGGCAAGGCCCTTGGTCCGTGAGTTTAGGACAGTCTTTGCTTCTCTTTTCCTTGGCCTGCAGGGGAAGGGATGCTTGAAGGAAGCACAGCAGCAGCCAAGTCACCCCTCTTTCTACCACTGTCCCCAGGCCATTCCGACACACCAGCCCTGCTGCACCCAATCAGTGTCCCTACTCCCAGCATTATATTACCTAAGGCAGCTGCTCTGCTCAGAATCCGCTTTGGTGGTCATTTGATTCACCAGCAACACTGCCTAAATGCCTGGGGCTCATCCGTGTGCACCTCTGGGTGAATACCGGGGGAGAGCACAACTTTCTTGGTGTTTCACTACTCACCAGCACATCCCTGCCACACCTAATGGATGTGCAGGAGCGTGTGACTCCTCATTTAGAGAATTAAAGTTGCTGAGGTTTAGGTCTAAGTTAAGAGAAGGATCTTTCTTCTGCCCAATGCAGAGGACAGGTGCCGTCTGCAAGGGACCTCTGCAAGGTCTGTGTGTTAATAAATGGTTTCCCTGTGGCAGCTCCTGCTGTTTCGGCTTGCCAAGAGGCCCCTTCCAGGCACTGGGGTGCAGAAGCTGGAGGGGAGCAGCAACATTTGGGACCATTTGCCCCTCACAGGCCACTGAGGCCAGAGCAGGCACAGCACCTCCACCAGATCCCAGCATGCTCCAACCTCCAGCTGATGCCTCAACCTTTGCTGTGGTTTTTTTTGCTCGCCACAATCTTTCAGGGATCTTTTAATTTAGTATTTTCACAAGGGCAGGGGTAACAAAGAAAGAAGAAACATAGAAAGTAGCTATGCCATTGCCTTCAAATCTGGACAAGGCCGTGCCTGAGCCTCAAGTCATTCACATACCTGTCCTGGCTCCTGCTTCCCTGAGATGCTCTGTGGCATCCCTTTGAAGCAGGCCATTTGGACTTAGCAAAATAACAAGAGTATCTGCCCAGTCCCTCCTGCTTTAATGCATCCAGCAGTTACCATCTGGCATCCAGAGCTGGGTTTGAGTTCCCCTGCGATCCAAAAATCATGGTTTCAGCTTCCACATTTGCAAACTCAGTGCCACAACATTCTCTTACTGTGCAGTAACTCATCTTGTGGATGAGGCAGCCCATATTTCTGTGAAGAAAAATCAATTTTTTTCTTGCTGCACACACACACATCCAACATCACAGCCCTAGCTTGCTTCTCCTAGAAAATTTTCTGAGGATGTGAAGGCAATGAAAGAACAGGTAACCCTTCTGACTACTGGCTTTTACAAGCCAAAAACCAAATAAGAAGAGTCACCAGTTACCCCAGAGGGAAATGCAGTGGCAGGATTTAAAGGACTGAGAATCTATCACCTGGTCTTGTTTTTAATTGCACAGTCCACAGCTGGACTAAACAAAGGTAGACTTGTCTTGGAGCAAACAGCAGTGAGGGGCAGCAGGTGAGTGCACCAGGGCCTGTGGCAAGGGGGGGGGGGGTCCCTTGGCAAATACTCGGTGGGAAGCACAAACCCCATTGCAGCAGTCCCCTTTCCTGTTTCAAGTATGATCACCCTTTGAAAATGCGTGTGCTTTAGTTGTTTAGTTGCACAGTGTGAACAAATCCAACCCTATAAAAAGTGTGTGCAATGATTTGAACTAAATTCATTAGAAATCATGGAATATGAAACAATAGCATATTTTATATTTTAAAATAGTTATGTGCATTCATTAATGTTATGTTAGTTTTTGTAGCCCAGCCAATAACATGTATATCTTAAAGTTCCACTTATAATTGAGTTTTAGTGAGTTTTTTAATCCTTTTTTTATCACACCACTTTTTTTCTTATTATATTGTGGCTACATTAGCACTGTTCAGAGGAGATGTATATACCACGAGGCCTGCTGTGAATTTCTCTTACAGATTTTCAAGGTCTCTAAGAGGATTCTTGACATAGTCTTCACACAACCAGCCAGCCAAAACTTCAGCAATTCTTAATAATTGGACAAATTTTTTTTGTCATGCTGTTTCTCACTGGTATTTCCCATTTTCTCTTAAAATATCTAAAATTGGATAATTGCACCTTAGAAATTTAATGGGAAATGCCAATCCCACCACCTTTGGACACACAGAAAATACATATTACAATCTAACCAAGAATAACTCTCCCAGTTACTCAGACTAAATAGATCTCCCTCAGAAAATGAGAAAGAACTGCTGCGCAGCCAGAGAGAAGACCAGCAAAAACAGGGAGGGAGTGAAACCAACACAGCAAAATTATCCCAGTATGCCAGGGGATCACTTCGTGGTAGGAAGGAAGCAGTTAAGAAAGCTATGAATATTGCATAGAAATCTAATTTGCTTCCATTGGTCACCGGTATAGCAGATACCATCCTACACATCACCCACGCCTGTGAGCTGAGATGGCAATGTTAATGCTCTGGCCACATCGCTCATCACTGCAGGATGGTGCCTGCCACTGCAAGGTGCTGATGAGCTGTGCTGAACCCCGTCTACCTTCACATGAGAAACCAGGGGAGCAGGACTCGATGTGTTTTGCAGAGCTTTACCCCAAGCACAGCAGCCCCATCCATGATGCCAATGGGCACATCCCTCCCAAATTTCAGGTTTCCCTGACTCTTAAGTCATGCTAACTCGTCTTCTGAAAGTGCACCAAGCTTCCCTGGGCAATCATGGCTTTGCTCAAGTTATTTCACTGGTCCTGTGGTAAAAAGATTTCCCTTTTCTCTAAACACCACCTACAAACGAGGTATTCACAGGCACTGGTGTCTGCTTGACCACGGACACATCCACTTTCCATCCTGGTGGTAGTTCCCAAAAAACCAAATCAGTCTGTTGCTGGAAGCAGAGAGGTGAATTCATTCCAAGCTTACCACTGGTTAATATGTCAAGAGATGGACCAACATAAGTTCGGAGAAGAAAGAGCATATCTAGTGGATTGCAATGGACTCCTCATGCCAGCAAGCAAACAGGTGTGCAGCGTATTCCCAAACCCTTTTCCACCAGTGTCAGGTGATGACACTGCTCTCAGGAAAGAAAAATCTTAGAGGGGAAATCAAGTGTGGAATAAAAAGGAAAAAAACTTCCTGTGGGGTGTTTCCTGATGTCTAGAGAGCCGATGCTCGATGTGCTGAGGGAAAACGCTGAAAAAAGCAAACAGTGAAGTGACAATGTTTGCAGTGACACCAGTTGGTCATGGCCGAGGAGGTCATGGGGTCCGAGACCACCGAGGGGCTGGCCAAACTGCTGGCCACAGGGACGCCTGTGCCTGGGACCCACAACCGCACCCACAGCAGCCGTGCAGGAGGGAGATGTTCTGGGCTGCTTCAAAACCTCAGCTAGCAAATCATTACTTCAAAAATGCCTAAAGGCTGGAGTTTTGTCAATGTGGAAAGAAAATTTTTAAAAAGCGTTTGTTACCCTGCCTTTTGGGAGTTGACCAAAATCTCTCCAGCAAGGGGGAGGAAGAACTTCAGCATTTTTTGCTTGAGTGTCTGCAACTATTTGCTACTGGCCTTTGCCCTCTGTTTTGCCATGGAAGAAGCCTGCAAGAAGGTACCAGGAGTTTGGGGAGGAGGCAGCTCGAAAGCTGCTGCCCAGCCTGTGAAAACAAAGCTTTCCAGAGAATACCCAGAAGATGCTTATTTTATTTTGCAAATACATTGAAAATAAATGTTTCAGTTGCACTGAGAAGAAACGTTTTGATATTTGTTATTCTTAAGTGGCTTTTCATTCTGAAGTGTTTAATTTTGTATTGCACCTTATTGAAAATAGAAAATCTATGTCATTGGAACAAAATGTCCTAAATTGTTGATTTGAAATTAATTGCTTTTTATTTCATCTTGTAAAGGAAACTTTGATGCTTTGGGCTTATTTTTCATTTTGCTATGAAAACAAATAGCAACATTTTGGAGCTTTCCCAAGAAAAGGAATATTGAATTTCAACCAGATCTTGTTAAAAATCTCAATTGTTATATTCACAAGCATATGAATTGCAGGGTTTTGTCTGTATCTTTAAACACAATGATTTTTTATTCTGTTTTTTCCTGGAATTAACAAAGATTTGTGAGCTAGGGGAAGAGGCTGAGGAAGAGTCTAATTTGTTGCTTCTTAATGGTACAGATGTAAAACATTATCTGCATCCCTATTTACAGCTAATAGCAAGATAACATACCCCAGAGACAAATCATAGGCTCTTTAAAGTGCTTGTTAGCTCAGAAACACAGCACCCCACAGCATTCAGCAAATAACAAAGGCTTGCAAAGGCATTGTTAAGTTTATTGTTAGAGAGTAAAGATGATGTGAATGGTCACAGGACAATAAATAATATAATTTCATGAAAGGCCATCGAGAGAACAAATTGAAACCAGCACCTTTGCGGCACGACTACAGAAGCAAACTGGGGTGAAACCCTGTGGAGGCTGATGGAGGAGAGTCCTGGACCAGCTGCTCTGAAAGCCAGTGGGAGGGTGCTCAACTGCTCCAGTGACCCTTGCTAAAAGGAAAAAAAATGGTCTGAAAGGCCATTCATTTGCCTCCAGTACTTGTTCCCAGGCTTTTACCAGGGTTGCAGTTTCCCTGGGGAGTTTTTCTTTGTTGCTGAAGCGTGTCCTGGAGAGACTCCAGGGTGGAGGGGCTGCAGGCATGGCTGAGGCAGGTCGGGGCCCAAGGTCAGGTGGTGCTGCTTTGGAAGGGCTGAAGGCTTTTGGCTTTGATAAGTGGGGAAAAAAAAAAAAAAAAGAGTTTTTTACATTTCCTGCTAAGAGCAGTTGCAGTTTGCTGGACTAGAGCCTTTCCATCTCGTATTATTTTGTGGCGGAGCTGGTCCCTTCTCTGCGAGAAACCCACCTTTCTGATAACGCCTCTCCCCGTGCTTCATGCAGCGCTTCCCTCTGGCTCTGCGATACTCTACGCAGCCTCGTAAGTCCCAAGAAATAGTCACGTACCTTCATCTTCTTCCAGGGCTACTTGAAGATTTCCATCAAGAGCAGCCTGTGAAATTGTTTTCAACCACACTATCCTGTAAGTCCCTTTTTGCCATAAACATCAGAGAAATGAGCCCGCTGGAGGGACGTGGGTGAAGGATGTACCATCCGTTGTGGCTGCTCTCTTGGAACAGGTTTTACTCTCATCTAAAGAGTGGTTGTGTTGGAATAAACAGTTATTGTGCCAGGCTTACCACCCCTGGAAGAGTTACAGTATACTTTATTATGAAAAGAGCACTTAGTAGGGGGAATATACAGATGGCCAAACCTACTTTACACTCGTTAAGAGCTGAAGTGAAGGTTAAGCAAGAGGATAAACTTTTAATTATGCTGTCAGATGGGAGGTAAAAAAAAATATAAATTTTCTGGTAACAGAAAAGCTTCCACCATTACCCCAAAATTTCCTTTAAAACAAGTTTCAAAAGACTTCTTCCAGCCATGGGCACAGGCAACAAACAAACTGCTTTCCTAGGAGTATGGGAACCCCTCCTCTCCAAAACTTCGTCTGATTTTAAAATGAGCTGGTTCTTCTGCATATTGTCACATTTTTATTTGGTTTTTACTGTAGCAAGATCCTCTGGGGACTATTCCAGAGCCTGATTAAAAGCTAAAGCCCTGACCAAGAGCCCAAAGAGTATCCTCACCCCAAGCCCCGGCCCCCCAGCAGGTCCCTGCCTGCAGGCTCAGCCGCCCCAAGGGCAGCAGTGACCTCGGGCTCACATCAGTACCCCCGGCCCTGACATCACACATATTCCCCATTTCGTGATCAGAAATAATTACTATCACTTGTCCAAAAATAATCCATGGGAAATAATGAACATCTCCGCTACTGAAACCAGATCTTGCCCTGCCAGCACTGTCAGGTCTATCATTGCCCAAAATACTTATTGGCAGACTTGTGCTCTTTGGCTAACAAAACCTCTGAGACTCTGGAAGCTGAACATTTGTGTGTTGCCTCACAGTTCCCTCATTTTAAGTGACTTCAACAGCAAACCACAAGATTTTCAGGCACTATGGCTCATGATATGATGTGCGGTCCCTTTTCCAGAACTGGTAACAAGACAGTGACCTGGCCAAAGAGATTTTAAATTATCCTTAAACTGCAGCATTTCTAGCCCTATGGCACTTAGTATCACTGTAACACGTTTGACTGCCATCTTCTCCCCCTTTATCTTAAACTCATACAGATGTCAAGGATCCTGAGACTATTCTATTAGCATCTCTGGAAGAAAAGGTAAATATATATATATACATACCTCTTGTTCCAAGAAAAAAAAATAAAAATTTTTTTCCCCACACGGGGCAAAGGGTGAAAAACAAATATGGTGTTTGTACATGACCAAGAGGCAAGGAAAACTGTGGGGGAACAGCGTGGGAGAGCCACCTCTGCCTGCGCTTTATGGAGATGGTTCTCAGCAGCGGGGATTTTTTTGTTTACTCGAATTAGCAAATATGTCTGCAATCTTACCTTGAACCACTCAAATAGAAGTAAGAGCCCTCTGCTTTGAATAACATCTCTACCGCGACTCCATTTCATGCATAAAGATCTCCATTGTTTTGTGATGCCTTAAAAAATAGGAATGGCACCAAAACGGGCAGAAAGGTGCTGGTGGGAGCGCGCTGGCTCCCTGCCACTGACAGCCTCACACCCGGGGGCTGCAACGAAGCCCGGTGCCCACACCACCCCAGCAAGCCATGCTTTAGAGGAATTAAGGCTCATTTTAGACCACCAACTTCACTTAAGAGGACATAGCAGTTTTCTTTTTCTGTGGTCCTGGGATTTTGTGGCAGAAACCAGCTACAAATTGACCTTTGAGCCCGTTGGATATTACCCCTCTGCGGGTGAGGATGTGCTGTCTCTGCACCCCCCACCGCTCACCTGGGTGATTGCACAGTGCCTGGGCATACGGCACCCACCTCCTCCTCCTTCCGCCGTAACACAGGTAACCACATCCCGCAGCAGAGATGATGGTGCTGATTTATTCAGCAAACCAAGTTATCTTTTTTTTTTTTTTTCATTTTCCACCTTAAAGGTTCAATATAACCAGTGGGTCTCAAGCTGATTCATTTTTATTGTCTAAGGCTTCACCTGCAAATAGGGATGGTGGAATTAGAGCTTTTTTCCCTCTCATCTGGCTCCCAGTAATTATGCAGATGAATGCCTGCTGCTCAGATTGATTTGCCCAAGTCCCCTTAAACTGCAAAGCACTGTGTGACTCTATGAAGTTTTGAGTGCTAAGCGGCAAGAAAGTCACGGGAAACCCTTCTCCTCCTGCGCATCTTTCTTTACTGGATTTTCAAAGAACATCTCAAATTAAATATACTTGTTATTATTATTATTATTAGATTATTTCTAGATTTTAGTGCAACCCATCTCAATTCTTGAAAGCCACAGGCTTAAAACATTTACTGTGACTCAATGGTGAGAGCCCACACGTGGGAGCAGTAATCCTGGGATCCTGAGGCCACAAGCTCACTAAATTAATACATGTTTAGTAGTTAATGCTTAACTACCTAGAACTGCACTGGGCAACCCCCACACACCCCCCTTACGCGTCTGCCGCAGCAGAGCCTTGTGCTGTGCATAGGCTTGTCTTGTACCAAGAACTGGCCGCCCTTTGGGGTAAAACTGTCAGCTACTGCCAAAATTGGTCACGTTAGAACTGTGGTGTACGTGATGTGCCCCATCAAAGCCAGGGTTCAGCACTCAGCATTGCAGGGAAAAGATGCAAAATCTCTATTAAAAAATGCAGAAGTGCCTCCCCTGTTCACGCAGCGTTGATCTGACTTTGAGATGGGGATTAACACAACCGTCGCACCAGCAGCGGCATTGCACAGCCCTTCCCAGCTCTCCCATCCCACCGTCACTTGCTCTGCCCCGAGGATAGCAGTATGTCCTGCACAGCCTGCAAACAAATGCCTCAGCCGCTGGCGGGTCCTGCCTGGCCATGCTCTGCTGCAGCCAAAAAGCCCATTTGGGTCAGGATGCCCATCCCCCGCCTTCCTCTGGCCTTCATCTCTAAGCCCGTGCTCCTGGAGGTCCCCAAGCACACATTTAAACGTGATGGGATTTAAAGATATGGTTAAACTAAACATGCATTGTAGAGATGACCCAAAAGAGGATTCCATCCAAACCAGTTGCCACAAGCAGTGGCCTCCAGCGGGTCAGTTCGCTGCCCAGGACCAGCAGTGCCATGACGTGATGCGCGGGGCTGTTTGCCTGCGAGCTCCCTGTCTCGGCACCCCGCGTATCTCTGCTGCTCCCTGGGCCCTCTACCACTTTCAGCTCCGCCACGGCAATAATCTGCTGCACAATTAAATCCCCACAGAAACAAGCTCTCAGGCTGATACCTTCTCAGAGGGATTGTTTTGCAAAGGGTCAGGCAGCTTGTTACGTAGACACATACAACAGTAGCAATTTGGGTAATTAATTACCAGCCATGACCTCTCCCACCTTTGAATCAAAGCTATCAGTGGTTGTTACGCTCCCTCAGCTTCTCTGTGACAACATACATTACCTTTAGGTGTTTGTCCTTGTTAACATATGGAGATTTTTTTCAGATTGGATGAGCTTAGCAACTCCTCACCCAAACTGGTCTGTCATGTTTTCTTTGTAACTATTGCCCCACTGATGTACCAACAATGACTTTCCTGCACAACTGAGGGGAAGTATTTTGGAAATTATAAATGGGATTTTGTGAGGCTGTGGTTTATTTTATATTCATCTGCAGCCTCTTCTCCTCACTGCAGCAGTTAACATGTCCTAAAAATGCTGAATTGCTCTTAATGAGAACATGGATATGCTATTGCAGACAAATTTCACCATCCTTCAGTTTTATAGCTAGCAGATTTATGCTGTTGTTTTTTTTTCTTTTCTTTTTTTTTTTCCCCCAGGCTGTAGGTTGTCTGAAGAAGAGGAGAAACTGAAAATGTCAGTATTAATCGATACAGCAGCAGAGAATCAGCAAATACCAGCCTGTAAGCCTGACGAAGTAAGTATCAGCAGTACTGTGAGAAGCATCTCTTTGTGGAACCAAAAGCTTCAGTAGCATTTTGGCTGCGCAGGACAGAGAAGTGTTCTTGTGCCATTTCAGTCTCTGACCTCAGCCCTGCTTTTGCTCTGAAGAAGTCCTGAGCCTTTCTCAGCCAAGGCAGACAGGTATGGTGGGACAGCCCTGTCCCCCACGGCTGTGTAAGCACGGGCCATATGATGTGCATCGAGGACCTGAGAAGAGCCACGTCCAAGCCTGGTATCTTGCTCCTTGCCCTGGTGCGTACTGCAGCCAGGAGTATGCGCAGGGCTTGGGCTAGCCAGCCCCCAGCTCTTCACTAAGATGCATCCACTTGACAGGAGTGCATTATTTTCATTTTTCAAACACAGGCATCCACATGATCTCCAAGTTGAAATGAAATGAAAAGCAGAGAGAAGATCATAACGTGCATCTTTNAACAGTGCATTAGAAACAGGCCAGCAAACCAGACGTGCTGATGCTCAGTGGTAGCTCTGTGACGCTGTTCCCCAGCACCATCTCTGCCCACGCCATCCGCCACAGTCACGTTTTGGCGGAGAGCAGCCAGAGCAAGCAGTGCCCCCCTGCAGCCATCCAGCCAAGCACAGCACACATCAGCTCTGCAATTCTGGTCTCGGTTCCCCGCTGGCACATCTCGACAGACACGCATTTCTACCTTCTCTCCTTCACTCGAGAACAAGCCTGGGCAAGCAGGAAGACTGATGAAATTTGAGCAGTGTTCCTCGGGCAAAGGGAGCTACTCCTTTAGGATTAGAAGGGTGCCAGAAGGAGGAAAGCACAGGTGATGGGTTTCGGTGGAGCAAATGCAAGATGGAACTAGACAGAAATGACTGGCAAGCCAGAGTACCTGTAATAGCTTTAAAGTTTCTATCTGTAGGGATATTTATTGGACAAGACAGCTTTGCCTGCTATAGCCTCACAGAGCTTGCTTTATTCTTGGACAGAGCTGAGCGAAAGTGTTAATTGCTCATACAGCCAGATTTTGCAAAGGGGTGGCAGAAGGACTATTTTGCAGGATATGGGCATCAGATCCAATTTATAGTCTTTATTCAGTCACCGCCTAAACAGATGAGATCGATATTTTCCTAGAATTAATGTATACTTTCTGTAGGTGGTACCAAAGTGCTGCTTCTGTGGCTTGCCTTTATTTTTGGGAGGTAACATCAAAGTTTGCTTTTTACGTTGCTTTTTCTCAGTTTATGCAAACTACTCCTCCTCCTGGCTGCAACGCTTGTGCTTCTTGTAACACATTTATATTACGTACTTTCCAGCTGATAGAACCAAAGGAAATATTTAGGAACTTTTAAGAAAAATAAAAGTAATTGACACAGCCACCTACAAGACAATTTGATTCATTTAGGCAACCTGACCTGAAAAGGGAAAATCCTGCTCTGTACCCTGCTGAGGACCCAGAGCTGCACACTGCTTGACCTGCCGGTTCTGTAGGTGTCCTTCATATTTACGTTCTGCGCTTGCCCCGAAACACCTGGCTTAATGCAGGTAGGTGCCTACACGCAGGGGAGCCAGAAAGGAGGGGAAGTGAGTTGCTCACACAGTTTAAAGCCCATGTTAATAAACCAAAAACCACTCTTCAAAGGCAATTCAGGCCTTGCCACTGCTGGGCAAATGACTTACATGCTAGATGACTATCTCCTGGTCCTTCTTTACTTCTCTGTTGAGAGCTTTGTAGCCCTCACAAGCCCTTCCACAACGCCAGCTGGTTTCCCCCAAAGCAGCAGCCTTTCCCAGCTCACCCTGCAGTGTGGTGGGTTAGGTGCTCTCCTGGGACAAGCGAGATGTCCTTTCAGTCTTCCTGCACAGAGTTGGGGACTGAACCTTCACCTGCTCCTTGCTGAGTTCACACGGGGAGAGAAGCGCCGTTGCCGTTTTAAAGGAGCTGGGGCTGTGCCACTTCTGTGTCAAAGACTGCACAAACCCACGCACTTGGTGAGATGCTTCAGCAGTCAGGTGGGCGCACACCAGCTCGTGAATCTCATGCAGGCACAGATTTGAAACAAACGTGATGATGTGCGCTGCACCGAAGGCAGCACTCCTCACCCCGTGCAACAGCAGCAGTGGTGGTGCCTGAAAGCATTGCAGCAGCTGCAGTGTAAGCATCTGTCACAGCTTTACACAAATTTAACAGTTTTTCTCTGGATTGCATGCTCAGGGGACAGCTTTAAGAGCATAGAAATAGAAATTCTAGTTTTAGACTCTACTGCTCCCACAAATAAGTGATGTGCTACTTGCTTTTGCAAGCCACGGCAATAATAAAATACAATAGATAAAATCTAAGTACTAAGGGAGGCAGATGGAGAACCCATTGGCCTTGCAGGCAAGAATTTCCTCCATGATCTCACTTCTTCTAAGTACGTACATAAATATGTAAACGAGGCACAGCAAGTTTTCGCAACACAAACACAATAGCTACGTTTACCTTTGCTGGAGCCTCAAAATCTGATGTTAGGTAAAGGAATTTCTCATGTCTGCCCCTCACCCCACCAAGGTGTCCCTGAAGTGGTTCCATTAAAACCTGCCACGCATACCGCGATGTAGGCACGTTCAGAGCTAAGGCCCTGTCTGTAGGAGCAGACGGGTACAGGCAGAAGACGGGCTCACAAAACTGCGGTGCATCAAAGAAATGACAGGATCTTGTAAGACAGGCAGCAACTGAAGATACACAAGATACCACAAAATTGCTCACATACGCCTGTAAGCAACCTTCCCCTCTTGTCAGAGGAAAACTTTACCTTCTGCATTTGTAAGAGTGGATTTTAGCGCTCCAAGACTGGTGTATTATCTCAGTGGTTTTGGCACTTACCTTGTACCTCCTTTCACAGGGGTGACAGACAGTTGGATTTTGACCATGCCTATAAATTACTGAAGAGTTTCATTTCAGAGCGAATCGCCAAGTTTTCTTTCTGAGCCTCAACATTTTTTTTTCCACATTTATCAACCCGCTTTCTAATGATACTGAAGATAAAATGATACTATGACATATTTACACATGACCTGATGACATGTATGCAAGGATCACCCCACTATCCACGGAAAAGCATTTTCATCACTTTGCAATCATCTACTTTATCATTTACCAGGTGGTTAATGGAATTTGTCTTCATCTGTCATCTAGTACTATTTTGAGAGTGCAGCCACACACTAACATCAATGATTAACATCTCAAATGCTATCATTTCTACAGCAGTTTTAATCAAAAGGTAAAAAAATCACTTCTCTAAGGACTACATATGCAGTCCATCATTTGACTTGATTGAAAAACAAGTAATTACAAAAATGAATGTGACAATTACATTTGAGATTGACCCAACAGAGACATCAGTGAGAAGAGAGAACATGGAGAATCCAGCTGTTAGCTGAGTTTTGAGCTTCATTATTTCTGTTTATCAAATGTCTCTGCCTTCAGCCAAGACCTTGAGGTTTTGGAGTGTGCTGAGGTGTGACATGCTGATGTGAACACAAGCTAACCTTTTACTGTTCCTAATGGCAGAACAGAACACCATGAAAAATAGTAACAATAGATGAAACCTGAGATTTTTAAACTTTGTTTTATTGATTGTTTTGCAAATACATAGAAGGACTTTGACATTTAGTTTGCAGAGCTTACAGTACAACTACATTTTTCTTTTTTTTTTTTGCTTTTTCAAGGACAAAAGTCAATAAAATATAAAGTGAAATAAGTTCAATGTGATAATATAGCAGAATCATCATTTTCTTCAGGACAAAGGGTCTCAACTGTCCTTGTCTTGTGAAGTGCTGTCAAGCAAAGGATGATCTCAGTGATGTCACAATAAACCTTCATGCATACCATCAATGACCAAAGAGGAACAAGAAGCTCTCATATTTCTGTAGTGCTGATCATTGCACTACTGCTCAGAGTATAGCTTACTTATGAACCAAAATTGCATCCACAGAGAGGGAAATACTTAGGAGTGCCTTAATTTCTAATCCTACTTTACAAATCAATTAAAAAAATGGAGTCACAGCTTGTTGCAATTAGGTTGTGCAGACACATGATGTTTTAATAACAATACCAATATTCTACCACTACTGTCCTCAAGATAAAAAAATTCAAGTGTGACATACATGTAGTTGCACCACATGGAGAAAGCCTGTTCTTTCTTCCCCAGTTTTCAACCCATATCAACTTTTGCTCTCTTGCATTAACACTGATACAAATAAAACACAGAACTCAAACATCTAGCATATATGACAGTCTTCAAGTACTCTTTCACACTCTTGATCAAGCGTGATCTCCAAGCTGAAGAGAAAAATTAACCTGTTGCACAGACATTAGCTGGTTAATACCTCACAACATCCCTGTGAGGTAGGAAGAAAAAATATCCCCTTTTCCAGCAACAGGAGACAAGGCAGAGAGCACAAATGACATTTCTCAAGGCAGTAAGTGCAGAACTGGAAAAGCTGAAACTCAGGAGTTCTTGGCTCCTAACTCTTTGCTTCAGAAACCAAGGTACTGAACTCCTGGACATTATCTGGTTATTAGTCTTTTTATAGCCATATATTAATGACAACAACAGCTTCTGTGCGTATGCCAGCAAAGCATAGTTCTATGGCACAAGCAGCACATACCTGATGCTGCCCTCAGACACTTCTGTACTTTGTATGTGTCAATAAATGCTTGCTGTAATTAACTTATCAGTCCTACAACTAATATAACATATGTAATTGCAATAGATCAATATTTCATTTATAAATTTCTTTAAGACTTCCCCAGCTCATTAAATATATTTTTTTTCCCTCTGGGTAAGTTAATAGTAACTCCCTTCTCCTGCATAATAGTTTTTATACTCCTCCCCTAAAACTAGCATTCATTCTGGGTACTCTCTACAAGAGTTCTGAGTCATGATGAACAAGACACCTTCAGGGATCAGACCCTCAGAGCAGCCCTTCACCTGCCCCTGAAGGCAAAGATAGGCACCTCTTGCTGTGTACAGCACCGCAAGGGTCAGAGCTGTCACTGAAGTGTCTTTATGGATTGGGGAAGAGGTCTCTGCTCTATCCAAACCCAAAACTGTTTCATACCGAGCTGCAGTAGAATCAACTTTTGTTACACAGAGACTTTTAATCTGCAAAAATCTCTATGAGCAGAACTTCAGTACACCTCCACAGCAATAGAAATGGCCAAACTTTAAGAAAGTAAGTTGCTTGGAGGGCGTGAATAAGATGGGGAATACACCTAAACAGAGAAAACAGCTGAAAACTAAAGCTAGGTGAAAACTAACCTGTGCTAATCCTGGGTTAATATATTTTGGAACACTTTGATCAATTTAGTTTCAAGTCTTGCATCCAAATTACCTATCAATGAAATCACTTGTATGTGTTTAATCATGAAATTAGCTCTAGTCTTTGTACAACACGTTTATTTCCCATGGGCTCAGCATCAGGTCTTGCCTACACATCCAGGCTATACAACGGCCTACTACCCATTAGCACCCATGAGCTCAAGTCACACAACTTAGTATTATGGGAGTACTTTTAAACTGGCATAATGGCACTTACAAAGGTGCTTTATTCCTTTGTGAGAACAAGAATAACCTATTCCGGTATTGGCAAGATTCCGGCATTATCAAAGAATTGTTTAAAGTAAGTACAACTAAACAAAATAATCTAATAAAAACAGTTTTACTGCTATAAAAACCATGTGTAGATCAAGACAAATTTTATAACTGTTCCATGAAAGAGATGCATTTCTTATTTTAGAATGGAAAAAATGCAGTACAAAGGCTAGTACAGGAACTAAATATTGTAGGATTTTCCTATCTGATCTCCTAGAAACATGTTAAATCTCCCACAACATGCATTGACTTTGGTAAAAATTTCATCCATCTAGTATTAGAATGCTCTTCAATACCATAACTCAACAGTGCTTACCACATGTATGATAGGCATATTTTACATGTTTTTCAGTCACTTCATCTGCTCCAGTCCTGATGTCAAACATTATGTCAGGAATTATTTTAACTGAAATGTTTTACATGTTCCTATTTATATGAATGACAGAAACCATTATACTTGGAGAGAACACTGTATTTTAGTAAATGCGGATTTCCAGTCAGTTCTGTATAATAAAGACATATTGTGCTGATTTGGGATGTGAGACCCAATGCTGTCATATTACCTATTTGCAAAAATAACAGTGATTTTGTAATTAATAACAGGGAAAGGAAGATCTTTATCAAATAGCAGAACCAGTATGAGAGAATGACTTTTCATTTCGATTGTCTCATGGCTTTCATTCTAGTTATCATGAGTTTAGATGCCAAACTCTTTAGTTTTTGCTGATGCCTTGATCAGCAAGTGGTGCAAACTTACTGCTTTTACCCTTCAACAATTGTATTCCCATAAGAAGATTCTTCCAAGTGCCCACAGCATTCCTTCCCCTGTTTCTCTCCGTTAACACTGGAAGGACAGACCTCACTCCAGAAACAATCCTCATTTGTCTTTGAATTGAGGCTGGGGAGAAAGATTATAGCAGGAGAGTAAAAGCAGTTCATGTGGAACAGCTGTACAGCTACCAGTTGTCTGCATGGGGACAGAGACTTTTTAATCTTCCTTCTTCATACTAGCCCCATTCTAGTTTGTATGATTTAAACAGAAGGGGTCAGAGTTGGACTTTGGGAGGTGTGGGCTTCTTAATGCCAACAGACACACACCGTGGAAACAGCAGATACATTCAGGGCTAAGGACCCAGTTATTTCCACCAGTATAAACAGTTTTGTCACAGGCTCATTAAAAGCTTCAGGAAAAGGGAAGTCTGTATTCCTGATGTCTCTCTACAGCTGCATACATTTGCTATAGACCACTCCAGAAAAAAACCCACACCTTTACAGGAGAATGGAAGTGGCAAGTGCTGTAGTTCCAGACCAATAGAGTGAATTGTAAGTTTAATGACATCAGGAAAAGCAGAGGCAATCATAAGTTTTGCGTGGTCATTTTCTGAATCTGTGTAAAAAATGTAGTATTTGGTAGAGAGACTACAAGGCATTTTTTTGACAATGTTCATTAGCATTTCAGTATAATATTATTAAAAATTTAGGGAATATATTCACCGTTCCATTAAAATTGGTGATGTTACAAAAGTAAAATACAATTTAGGCTGATAGTCACAGCCTGAGTTTAACTATCTGGAAACTACTTACAAAGCCCTTAAAAAAAAAAAAAAAAAGAAGTAAAATTGCAAAACAGTCATCCATTTCTCTTCACTGAGCTCCCATTTGGAAACAAGCCTTCTGGCAAGTTGAGCCCAGTCTGTATTTCACGTTTAAATCTGCCTCATTGGTATTAGTTTTGGCGAAACCTAGCAAAAAGGAGGGAAAAAACACAACAGTTGGCATACAGATATAGCAGTACAACCCACTGTTCACTTCCACCTCTATCAACTATATGCCACTGAAGACTAGAAACACTGTATTTATTTAAACTGATATGTTTGCAGTATTTCAGAGATAAACACTCCCACAACTAAATTTTCTGATGCAGAAATACAAGATATGTGTGGTGCTAGTATCCAGCCTCTAAACCACATTTATTTTGAGTTATTGATTTAAGAATGCAAGCAGATTAAACTTGGACAGCTGTACTTGCCCCTGCTGCCTACAGGGTGTTCTCGGATGGCTTCCAATGCCAGCAGAAGGGATAGCTGAACTCAGGAGAAGCAGCTCCTGAGTTATACAGCGTACAGGATGGTGCGTAAATGTAACTCAAGAATGGGCCACAGCTTAGTTAATGCATTGGCCCATAAATGGTCTCAGTTGTGTACAGTGGGGCTGCGCTTGCCATGTACAGCAACAGGAGAGAGAGCTGCAGATGGCCAACAGCTTCGGCCATCACCTTCTAATCCACTTGCATCCAGGTATCAACACATTGAATCATGCAAAGGCAACAAAACAAACTACATTCAATACATGATTGAATTGCCACTGTAATCTTAAACATGCCAAGGAATCTTAAACTGATGATTTCCCTTCTTTGCTCAATAGACCAATTCATTCTGCTTTTCCTCCCCACCCACCAAGAGATACTATGCTGCCTGTCAATGCTGGGTTTGTGCAGAAGTAGTCAACTGAGTTCTAGAACATGAATATTAGCAGGGGATATACAATCAAATGCATATGGCTATTATACACACACTGTACCTATACTATATGCATACATTTCATTTGATTATTTGTTTGATAATGATATATTCAATACTTGTAATTTTACCTATTTTTTAAAAATTTGCCTACTTCCATTCACATTAATTTGATTTCTTTGATGATGATACAGTTTAACACTTTTATTTTTTTTAATTTGCCTTTTTCAATTCCCATTCACTTCTGTGTGAGGACACACTTAAGTATTATATTGTTTTAATTCCATACACTTGTAAAAAACAATTACTGGTATTATAAGATATTCAGCAGACCATAAATAAAATATAGCAAGTCTAAATAGGAAACTAGATGGGTAAAGACGGTGTAAATGGGAACAATACAGAGAAGACTTTGAAGAGTAGCAATGGTTAACATTTGGTTGAACCTTGACTGCAGGTCTACAAAAATACCCTGAGCAAAAGAGCTCCACAGAAGATCCAAGCCTCTTTAAATTTCTCATGTTCCCAGTCCTTTTTAAATAGGTGCCCCAGGATGAAGATCAAAAGTAACTCATATGATCTTACTTGTTCAGGGTAAAAAACAGTTCCTAAGCTTAGTTCATGAAGAATGTGTTTACTGTATCAAATTCTAATGAAATGTTTTCAGTGGATGGAAACAGTTTGATTTTTCAAAGCTGTGTGTGAACTAGGATAATAAATAGATGTAATAGGTACAAGTGTAGATGAGCAGGAGAAACTCCCTGAGCCCATCAGCGTTCCTGGACTAGTTCCAGAAACGTTTCAACATATCTGATTCCAAGTGCTTATGTGCCTCACTTAATCTGGGCCTTACCCGGGGATGTAAAGTACTGAAGTAAATGCAAAAACTGGAGGATGAAGACAACACCACTTAAATCTGTATTCTGCAAATAATGTTACCAAACAGTTACTAGAGAACATTATTGTTTTTCTGCTATTGTAGATTCTGGTGCCTTTAAAACCTCAAGTGTTTCACATTTGAATGAGCATATTATGTTACATGTAAATGTCTGCACATCTAATGCTAACAGCTGTCACTTGTGTGACACTATCTGCTTCAGAAAGGGTCACATCCTGATGGGTGCTGAAGTGCCACAATGCCTGCTGAAGATAACAGAGGTGGTGAGAGCCCAGCACCACTCAGAATTGGACCCAAATACAAGGGTTTGCTCTAAATAAAATGTGATTAAATAAGCAGAAAAATGCTAATGTAACAAAAGGGATGGTTTGCGCTTGGAAAACAAGGAGTAATCAAGTCTGAAATGCAGAACGCCCCGAGTCCACTGCTTTAAATCCCAGTAGAGTCAGTCAATTTGGTAACACCCTGCGCTAAAAGCGCAGCATTTGATAAGGGCTGAATGTGCTTAGTGAAGACCATTTTACAGCACACAGCTGCAGAGTTGCTACTTTCGTGCAGTACCTCTTAAGCAACACATTCTTAATATTATTTCACTTAGAGGAAGGACAGCTTATCTTGGAAGCTTCAAAATACTTTGCTAACGTTGAACAGGCAGGTGTACTGGGAGGAGATCGCCTGGGCAGTCCTGTACGCAGCTTCCAAACTGGTAAGAGGACACACGGCCTCATGGACTCCCTGCAATTCAAGCTTGTTGACTCTGATTTCCAACCCCAAACTACTCTTTTCAGCTACACAAACAGCCCTATGCTTATTTCATTATGTTTCTTTATAGCAAGCAGTTCATTCAAGGCCTGATTCTGAATGATGCTGAGTCCTAATAAGGTCTAATGACCTCACCAGGTGTGCAAAAGCAAGTTATTGGTCAAATATGTAAAAACAGTACCTCCAAAATAATAATAATTAAAGACCAGTGTTAGGATATTTGCTAAAATTATAAAAGTTGCTTATTCTTTATTAACTCCCAATTATTTGAAACTGCAGATAAAAGAAAACCACAATTCCAACATCATCTTTTGTATAAAAATCTGTTCCTAATGTGACTTTTGCAATGGAGGTGATTGATTAGGAAAAACCACAATAGCCATTTAAAGATGGACTCAATCCTGCAACAGCCTGTTTCCTCCAAGGAAAATTACTTTCAGAAAATCAAATCATCTCCTCTATTATTCTGTACTCACTTGCTTGAACTTGGACAGCAATTTCTTCTTAAACATACACTAGTCAATTGCTATTCAACTACCTAATGTTTCCTTGGCAAATGCTTTTCCTAAACCCCATGTTACCTTTTAAGATCATTTGGTAAAACCGAGCTTTTACATTAAGGAAAAAAAAAAAAAAAAGAGGTGGATGGGGAATTTTTTCCCAGCCAGACTTATCCTGATTATTTTTATAATGAAATACATCTGCAAAATATGGTTCTCAGTCTGTTCTCTCATGGTCTCATCAACGGTATAAGCCAGTACAAGCCCAAACAGATTACCTGCCAAGGTGATCTATATGCCAGACTACAGCAAAACTGATTTAAGCATGCAAGATAAGCCAACACTTTGTCTTCACAGCACAGTAAAATTGAGAGTAAATTGTTTATTTTTTATATGATGCCATGCTATAATGAAGGTTGTTGACTCTAAATCACATTTTCTTTCACATTTTGTTGTTGCAAATGTCCTTTAGGAGATGGTTTTCCAAACAAGTAAGCAGGCTGTGAAAATGGGACTGTATAGCCCAACATATCTCAAAGAAAGCCATATAGGCTGTAAAGTTCTCTTCTCCAAAAAGGAGTAGTCTGCATGGGGAGAGATAGTTATATATAAAGATACGGCCATCTCTTAAAATCTCACTTGTAATGAACCTAGAGAGACGTTTGGTTTAGTTCAGATCATTCTCTGCATCCATGGAACAAAGCTGCTAGAAAAGGGTCAACTCCTCATTTTCCACCCATTAGTTCTGTTTCAAACTAGCAAAACACATGATCCAAAAAACCTGCTTTTACTGTAGCAATACAGTATCACTAAAGTTCCTGTCACCGACATAAACAAGAACAAGATGTCTCATTCAGTGAACATAAATAATCACAACTGTTACTCTTGCAAGGAAGCCTGAGGCAGAGTCTTGAAACGTGGAAAAAAGGACCGAGAATGCTGCTTCCTAAACAAATGCCTGCCGCAATGCTCAAATCTCTATTTTCTGAACTCCAGAACTAAGTGAAGAAGCTGTAGATGTTCACTGAATATGAAAATCAGACCATCAAGGGTCCAATATTACAGAACAGTGACCCAGTCTTGCTGTCACAGATGTCGGCAGAAGTTTTGGTAAGGATTTCAGTGACTGAGTGACTGTGGCCTGAAAACATTCTTTAGAGGAGGGGAAAAAAAAAAAAAAAAAGGAAGAAGGAAGAGCTAGTGCTCTTTCAGGCACTTTTGGAAGTACCAATCGGTAGGTAATACTGACCCCCCCACATACCTTGGCAGATGTACATGCTTTGCAAGCAAGCATTGCTTTGCAAGCATTTATGCAAGCCACATGCTTTCAAGATAAGTACATGAAAGTGCATAAACCAAGCAGCATCTACATTTTTCATGCCTACAGCTCCTTTAGTGGAGCTTGAGATTTCATGCATGACCATGGCAGCTGTATAAAGCAGACTGCCCTGGAGTTTGCCTTCAGGAGAACTAGGAAGTGGTGCTTGTAAAGTGTCCCTTCCTGATCCCAGTGAGACAGGTCCCAGGGACCTAGACAGTGGATTGTTGCATTAACTCTCATCAATTGCTAACTTCAGGCTATCCTACAGATTCAAAATTTATAGTACTCCTTTGTAACATTTACAAGAAAGCACTAAGGGACAGGAGGTGGTGCTAATCTTTTCTTTGGTACTAATAGTCTTGCCTTATCGCGCCCATTGTGCTGAAGCAAAGCTTGATCTCATAGCCCATCATTTTAAGCGTATCACTTCTTTTTCTAAATTCTTTGGTTGCTTCTGCTTTCAATGCCTTGAGCATAGGCTGCTGGACTTTACGTTGGGTAACACATGCTCAATTAAATATATATACATACAGGTCACCTGAACCAAAAAGAAACCAACTCCTTCCAAATAAGCAGGTTTGGAACACGTTAAGGACTGCTGCCTTCTGACAACAGAAGTCCTTTCCTGTAGTTTCAGTCTATTTAAATGCTTACTAAACATGGCACCTTCAAATTCATCATGAAGTTAATTCCCAAATTGAATACGCAAGAACAAAACAAACTGACTGCAGTAAGTACAAACCTAAGAGGTCAATTTTGTGTTTTAATTTTGGATGCCAGCTGTTTGATAGGCTGATCAGCCAAAGAAAAAGAAGTCCCGATGCTGAAGTTGATCATTTTTTCCTAAAACACTGATCATTTTTTCCTAAATCAGAGTCAGAAGTTGAATGAATAATTTCTTTTGCACATAGAATTGCTGAACACAGAAGCTTGCTTCCACCGCAAATTAAAAAATAATAATGACTTCCATAAAACGTTACATGGAAAATAAATAATGGAACAAAGTGATTTTGTAGCAGTTTCCTGCACTCTGCAGTTGTGGGTCACTCATCTTTAACGGAACAAATTTTCTCAGATAAAAAATGTATTTTCAGAAGTGAACAGGTCTTCATTTAAAACTCCAGAAGAAAAACATACACTATCATATTTAGTTATCAGAAATGCTCTCTTATGGACACAGGAAATGAATGAAATTCCAGAGGCTCATTGCTCAGGAAGTTTAATTTACTGCCAATACTATGTTCTAAGCCTTAATAACAAACTTTTACATACTAACTGCTCTGCAGTCTTTCAATTATGTGCCCTAGCCTTGACATGAAACTCTGCAAAGAGGAACTTCATTACCAAATAATTCTTCTCAACTATATTTACAGTCCAATTTGTACACTTATACTTGCTGTCCTTGCCAAAGGAGGGCTGACCTGCCCCAAAAGACTTGAGAACACAGAAGAGAAAAATTCATAATATGCATGTCGGAGAAGGCCAGGAAGAAATTGTATGTTATCAACCACCCATACACAACCAGTTACAATCTAGTGTGCTGCAGCTTTCCATTAATAAGCCAGTTTTGTATTAGCATTAAGTGAGACTTAAGAATGAATGTGAAGGTCAAAAGGCAGTGGCCTTCTGGTTTAATTCAGAGCCTAAGTTTCCTTCGTACAAGGCAACAGGAGAGAAAAAGCAGCAGAGCATTTACTTGATCAACACTAGTAACACAGAGTGGACACCTGTTGAGAAGACTCACAACCCCACCTACAGATAGCATGAAAACTTAACAACAAAGAGTTAGGTAAACTAACTTATACAGTGGAAAAATAAATATTCATCTACCTCTCAGATATGAATCAGCTCCCCTCTTCAAAGCACCATAAAAGTTCTCTTTCCACATTGTCCTTTTACTCTTAGTCATTTCTCCATTTCTTCTGTTTTCCCCAGCTTCTAATGCTTCCAATATAATCACACTAGATAAGCCCTGAATTATCTTATTTTTATTGTAAATCCCACAGGTCATCTACCCAGCCCTCACCTATACGGAGGAAACTTATTGCATCTACAAGTCTTCATGTAATGAGTATTTGTGGAGAATATTTGTTCTGACACCAGTCTAACTATACTTGTTTGTAAAATGACTTACTGTGAAGTCACAGCCAGTGCTTTTCTTGATATCATCCACTGTCAGTCCTTCCCAGATTTCCACAAGGGTCAATCCCTTCTTCTTGTCCACATCAAACACAGCCTGTCAGGTTCAAATAGCACACAGTTAATTTTTATCAAGACAGAAAATGAGGGTGTAAGTAGTAATATTGTACAAAACGGTGTGCTGAAGTAGGTAGCGTTCTCTCAGTAAGAAAAGATGCTATTACCAATTGGGTTTGCTTTTCACTTTTCTGACTGACCAGTAAAGATTTCTGTTACATTTATTTGTACCTGAAATAATATAAAATATGAGATGTGTTACTTCTGTGGGAAAAATGTGGGACTGTTCTTCATTGCATGAAATGAGGACCATGCCTCCTGCTCCAATCTGGTGAGAACTGGGAGGTCCAAAGGAAGGGCTGAGATGTTCTTTGCTGCAGGAAAATGCTCATCAAGAGATCATGAAGGAAAACAGGAAAAGACAACATGTCCCTCATTCTTCTGTTTCTTTTTAAGGCTAGTACAAAGCTACAGAGTGGTTTATCACATTTGTCAGATTATAAGCTTTTGCATACCCAGTGCAGATTTTAGTATTTACAGAAGCTAGCAATGAAAGACAAGATTTCTTGTTGTATTTATAATAGAAAGCCTGGGGAGAAGTGGCTGAAGGAGCAAAGGCTGTTGTAATATCTTCATAAGATATGCTTTCCACTTCCAAGGCTCACAAGTGCATCAAATAAAAAAACACCTGTAAAATGATACACACTTTAATGGTGCCTTCCAGAGGGAAATATACAGGTTGCAAGCTAGTTGCCAGGGAAACCATAAGGTCTATAGTAATTTTCCTTCAAAAAAAAAAGAAATAAGCCAGTAGCTGACTGGTGAAGATTGAACTTGAAATGAAAGCAAAGTCTGAAGCTCATCGCAGAAGTGTACTACAGTTCAGCTGTCCTTTGAGCACATGAGACGGAACTATGGGACTGAAAAACAATAGTTCCTCTAAGTCTTAAAAGAGAAGCTGCGCATAAGGAACATACGCATTAGGAAGGTAGTGTGGAAACAGAATTTGCAACACTATCTAAGTACTGTTGTACATTTATGTCATCTCCTAATAAAGCAACCAGATCAGACAAGTGGTGACTCTTTGAGAAATTTCTGCTTGGTTTTTATTTTCTATCAGTCCTTGTTCACTCTCACTTTTTTGTACTTTACATTTGTATGTGGCTAGTTAGTAGAAGACTGGAAAAAACTTTCCAGTTTTCATTTATTTTCCCTAGCTTTAGGGATAAAAAAAAATTAAATTACAGTAGCAATATATCACTGTGAGGAAGCAAATTCTACATCAGCACCTTTGATGCATTCTACTTGGTATGATAGATGGCTCACAGAGGGTCTGCTCTAAGCCCTTGAAAATGTAAACACTGATAATAAAAGGAGTATGATCACAGCAAAAACCTTAAGTCTCTTATCCTTTGCTGAAAAGATCCGCTAATGTACTTTGAGCTTCAGCACTACCAGATACACGTACTTGCACTGGAGAGTAAATTGCTTCACAAATGGAATGAAGTAAGGATGAAAGAATTAAAGCTGTGATACAGCTACAGGCTGTGTTTCTCTGAAAGAGTCTGTAGCACACACCAAGGAAGATGCCAATTGACATACACGTGCTACACAGTTGTTGCTCTGCTNACAGCTGTATTTGAGGGTTTGCATCTCACATGGCAAATTTTCAGGAATACTTCGGGGAAAAATAAGGAGACACACACTTTGCATACTTCTCATGCGTGGCATTATTGTTCTGAAGAACATGGTCCAGTATGCTAAATGTCAATGGTGAAAGCTTTACAAGCAACAATATGAGCCCCTAGACCTCTGGAATCGAACTCCAAGTGAATCTTTGCCCTTTATGGGTAATAGATACAAAATATATTCTTCATTTTTACTAAGCTTTACTACTTTTACTGAGTGCCCCTTCTTAGGACCGGAGGAGGAAAGTATTGACAAGGATTCAAGAAAAGTACTTTACCTTCTCTGTAATGATGCGGTTTACACATTGTTTCCCAGTAAGTGGTAAATTGCATTTTTCCAAGATCTTATGGACATTGCCCTGTGTTTAACGATATACAGACAAACATTAATTTTCAAAAACAACACAACTTACTCAGAATTCAAATATGTACATGAAAATCACAGCTGTAGCCATTTGCTGTTATCGAAACATTCACAGTACCCAGAACACTCTTTGAATTCACTTCTATAGTAGATTACATCTTTGGCAATTTGGGACAGTTATTACTTAAATCCCACATATAGGGAGATGACTAATAGGAATCTCACTGTACCACTGAGTGGGCTCCGAAGTTTAGAAGTTCTGCATACTACTGCTTAATTTTCCTGCTGCAACGTGAGGATAAGAGATACATGGGACCTCACTGATGACACATGAAGGAGAAAAATTAGGGAAAGACATTGCAGGCATGACACTTTTCTGTCTTATACTTCATCACAAACAGTATGTGCAGGATCAGCTACACACACAGATGTTTCAAATCCCCAGGGCTCAAGTGCATAGTCATGCTCTGAAAATAGCTAAAACCAGTTTCTTTACTCACATTGAATTCCTATTCCCTCCATCTCTCCGGAAAGCCCAAAAGCAGACTAAGAGATGAGTGTGATATGCTCAACTTCAAGGGCTACACAAAAGTTACGTTATCTCTGGTTTAGATAGAACAAATGAGCATGCAAATATATTAAAAAAGAATGTAAATATAGAAAATAGGATTTAAGGCACTTTCTTTTCTGGGGCATCAAATGCTAGCTACTCTTAATCATGGGAAAAATACTACCTAATAAGACATTGCTTCTGCCATGAAGGTGGGCAGGTAAGGTTTGGGTGGTGAGTTTTTGGGGGATTTTCCTTTTCTTTTGTTTTTTCTTTCTTCAATTTTTTAAATAGGAGTTCACAAATTACTTTATAACCTGCTAAATGAATGTAGGCTGCAAGAATTCTGAATGGATATGAGAGAGATGGATCACTACATTTTTAGTCAGTATTTGTAGGTGTTTTACAGAGGTAGCAGTAAGTGCACATTTCTCCCATTAAAACGTGCTTTTATTTTTTTTCTCTAATTATCAATTTTCAGTTATGCATTTCAAAACTCTCAGAGTATTACACATCCCATTCAACTATCTGAATGCAATACTATTTAAATTTACAATCACTAGTTTGCCTTAAGTCTTAATATAAAGTCAGGAACCATCTCTCAGCCAGTTTCAGTCCTGAATAACAAAATGAGCAATCCATGTGCTTTTGAATTCGTCTTTTTCTGAGAAGAACTATTTCTTCATTTTAACTTTAATTATACTAGAAAGATCCACATCTGGCATCAAGGCAACTACTCTGATGAAACTCACTCACTCTTAATGAAAATAATGACTTGCGACAGTGATTTCAATTGATCTATTTATATCTTGTCCATCTTGAGGACCTTCCTGCGCAGTTTGCCTAAGAGCCAAGATTAATCTGTGCTATTTGCAATATCTTCAGTAACATATCAGGTATACTTCTCAGCCATATGAAATGAAGTGTCTCTTCTTGGTACTCAATTGGGATTGAAATGCATGGACTTGCAAAGGTGACAGCTTGAACGGCTCCTGTGACCCTGAGAACTGATATGTTCCAGCTTCTTAACACTTGAACTGAAGATTATTGTATTACCAGTTAGCATTAAAGGCAACTTTTGGAACACATCCATCAGGTCTCTATCAGAATAGCAATCCAAATGGAAATGTATGAATTTTTACCATCTGAATTTATACAAGATTTGTTCAGATAAAGGAGAAGGCTGTTGTGTAGATACATAAAACCTTAAGGTGCTTCAGTCTGCATTAAGTAAAAAATTCTGTTGTTGAAGAACAAAAATGTCCTTAATCTTCCATAACACATTAAAATCAAAACTATTCACAATGACAGAACAGAGTTTTCAATTCAGTTCTCCATGTTTCAGTCACATCCAAATCAAGTACTTGAAATTAGTTTCCATTCTGGTTTCTGAATGGTGTAAACAACTCAGTTCACAACATGGAACAATAACCAGCCATTACTTCACAATGTTTTGCAAAGCATGTCAATGATGGCATGAGGGTAAAGAACTTGACTTTTATTTCTCTTAGGCAGTATGTAGCACATTAGGCATAGATGCAGTGACCGTTCAGAGATTAAATAAAAACCTTACATTCTATTATTTTCTCCTGGTTATAAACAAAAGGGTAATTTAGCCAAAAATACATTAAGAAATACTACAAAAATTAGACTTTAGGTCCATTTGCCCAGTGTCTCACAGTGGCCTAAGCATGTGGAGCAAAAATTGAGCCACCCTTCCGCAGATAGGCCCTCCTGGTTCCTGACATGCTGTGATGTATAGATTTCCTGAGCTAGAGACTGCTTCTGGGCAATGCTATTTAATTGTCACTGATGGACTTAACCTCATAAAATGTTTAGTCCCTTTCATATAGACTTAATTCTTTGAGCTCCAATCTGCCGATCACCTGCAACTTCATTAGCTGGCTGTGAAAAATGTTTCTAGCTGCTTCAAACAAGCTTGTTACTAATTTCAATTGGCTACCCCTACTTCTTTCACAATGCAGTGACTAGCCATTCTCTACCCATCTTCTCCATGTCCTTATTATTTTGTGTATTTCTTTGTTACCTTGCTCAATAGCATTTCTTAAGCTGAAGAGTCTTCTACAAAACTCATTTCATGTTCTGTCATCTTTTTTCTGTACTGCTTTATTTTCATTACGTGTAAAAATTTAAGTAATTAAAAATGTAAATAATTTGGGGCAGAGTGAATTTAGTTTTATTTGTAATATACTGCATAGCAGAGTTTAAAAAGAGGAAAATTCTTTGATAATTTATTTGAGCATTAAGACAGATACTAGTTTCACTGTCATAAATTTAGTGTAAATTACATTTTGCCTGCATTGCAAGGACTCAGCCTATTGCTGTGTTTAAAAACTGCAACGTGTATTGAAAGGAGAATGCACTTTTAAACTCTTAGAAAACTTATTTAAATGTTTAACAAGCCATTACTATTATACAAAAAAAACTTGAAAAGCATTAAAAGATCCTTCACAAGATCACAAATCAGACAAAACTGACTGCAAGAACTACCTATTGCAGCAACTGTGCAACATGTCCATTGAAGGTACTGCGTATATCCCATGCCTTCCACTGTATTTCTATCCATTAAATCATGACTGCTGTTGATTTACAGGAGATTTTGGCATCTAATGATAGATTTCTTATTATTTGGAGAATAGGAGGACAAAAACGTCCCTGTACTAAAAAGTCAACAGACACAACGGACTGTCACAGTGCATGCAGACATTTCTTTCACTTAGTAGCACGCTGGACTGAGCAGGATGAAAGATTGCTCCTCTGATGCGTAGATACAGATGCAGTAAGTTTGTGAGAAAATCTTTGGTGTAAAGAATTAAAAAGCCAGGAATATAAAATCATCTCTGTAAGAAGCAGTCACCCTAATAAAAGGCTTCTGACTTTCAGAACTGGTCTCATGGGTGTTATATTTGCTTGTGTATATTAAAAAAAAAAAAAAAAGGGCGAGAGAAAAAAAAAAAAAAAAAGAGGAGCACCTAAAAACTGCAGCAGCAGCTTTTGATTTCCAAACATTAGATTTCCCTATTTCATCATCTTCACTTTTGAGCAAACAAGAAGAAGCAGTATGAAGACCCCAAAAAGCAGCTACGTAAGAGGAAAGAGTGCCAGAATACTCTCAATTTTAAAATAATAATATGAAAAATCATGCACATAGTTTAGTTTTGCAGTGCCTTCTCACAAAAGCAGAAGGAATAATTTATGAAAGCCTATAACTGGCTCTCTAGAAGTGCACACCAGGCATCCCACGTACGTAAGAGCCCAAATAATGTATACATATGCCAAAATAAATAAGTCTATGCCTGGACTCTTTGTAACAGTGAACCTATCAGTGTTTCCATCTTTTTCAGGTTTTCGTACTACTACTAACAAAAAAAAACCCCAAAAACCAACAAGCAAACAACTTCCAAACACTGTACTGAGAAAAGATTTTGATAATAGTGCTTTTAAGAGAAAAACTGGCATGAATAACTATACCATGTGCGTACTCTGAGCCTTAACCAAATTGCACAGCAACTAGAAATTTAGTACAAATATTTATTCAGACCACATTAATACCTGAACTTTCTGTCTGAGCAAATGGATAATTACAGATCCAGTTTTGGGGAGGCTGTGATAGGGATGCAAGTCATATAGATTAATTTGCTTTTTACTTTCATTTACACATATGCACGCAAAAACTATTAGGTCAGACTCAGCTGTGTTACTGAAAATGTGCCCATCGAGATCACAGCTTAGTATAAATTGTGAAGCTACTATTTTTTCAACTTTTTTTAAGTGAAAATTCACTCTTCAAATCACATTTAAAAAACACACAACTGTTAATATATTTAGCTTCCATATTTACACATTTACTGTAGTTTACCACACAAATTCCTTATGATTGCCCTTATGCATTCTGACAGGAGTATTATCTTGAACCATACAGAACTAATTCTTATTGCAGAGATATAACAAATCTGGAATAACAGAAACACAGAAATGAAACAAAAAGTTCACTTTTAAACATTCGGTACAGTTCCCTGAATATAGAGATTTTTGTCCTTCAGTCAATTTTTCTCATAGTTTGGATAGTCCCATTTTAGAGTTTCAAATGACAAGTTTCCTATGACCTTCTATGGGAGATTGTTTATATCTATAGACCTCCCCCTCCAAATAAGTCTCTAGATTAACCTCTATCACATAATGATGTAAGGCAGCCTGCATCTCATCATGCCAAAAAGATCTATTCTATTAAGCTGTCAGTATCAATTTGACTGGCAACTTCAAAGGTAAATATCTTTCCATCATAACAAGTATTTAACCATGGGGAACCTCATTTTTCAAATTATTCTGAGGAAGAGTAAAACCTCTGGGGTAGCATCTACTGTAGCTCTGGCAATTGCCACTCATTAAATTTGCATGAAGTAACTAAAAAATGTGTGCAGCTTTCAAACATCAGGTTAATATTTCATTTTCACCGTGGTGAATGATTCACATGCAAGAGGAAAGGAACCATACTAACCTAGCTCCCTTTTGCACCACCATAATAACTCACAGCAAAACTGTCAAATCCTCACAAAGTAGCAGAATGAATGTAAGATGTCTTTTTCTTCTTCTTTTTTTGGTACAGAACAACACACTTAAATAGAAAGAAGCAGTAGAGCCTTACCTTGGCTGAGTGCTCCATGGTGATAACCACTTTGGTCTGCGCACTGGATACCAGGTCCATAGCACCCCCCATTCCTTTCACCATCTTGCCCTAAAATTAAATTTTTAAGGGAAATGTAACACTTTCACTATTAAATATATATATATATATAGGCTGCAATGATAGCACAAGATACTCATATTTTCCTGCATAGAAAGCCCACCTATTTCATCACCGCTGTAGTCAAATGCTAACAGAGCTTCACCAGAGTGAAAACAGCTGTCTCATTCTAGGCTCTATATGATGCAACTATAAAAATTATGAGTAGAATAAGGATTCACTGGCTGGTGCCCTGGGGTGTAACTTAAATGGGAGTAGTACCATTGGCTTAATGGAAGCCATGACACTGAGGAGCGATAAGTTCAGTTCCCATGGTTCTGACATTAGAAAAGTAAAGTGTCCATTCTCCTGTTGATAGCAATGTCATTACTTCCTCAAAAGAAATCTTTGCTTATGAAATATAGTAAGAACAACTGAGCACTCTCCACCTGCCTGTTTAGAAAGCCATGGCTTGTATCAGTGTATCAGCACAAACCGATCTTTTTGTTCTATTCCAGATGTCTGTGGATGTCATTTCAGAATGTGGACAAATACATGAATGCGTATCAGTATTCACTTCTGTTTGTCCCTCAAATCAAGCAATGCTTTCTGCTTCTGTGACTCATTCTTCTCTTAAAGAATGTCAGAATTGCACCTGCTATCACAGCAGCTGTATTATGGCTTGGTGTTCAGCTACCTCTACTTCTACTTTCTGTAATGCTACAGCATTCAACCTTTGCCTGCTTTTGCCACTTGAAACTGAACGCATTTGATCATGGAAGGTAAAAGGTCCAGACTTGGCAAACTTCTGACAGAAAATGACCATAAGTACAAAGTTCTATCAGCAGAACAGTCGTTTCTGGACAGAAAGTGCTAGACCCCAAAAAAAACCCAAGGCAACAATCTCATATGCCACTCCTGAGTTGCTGAGGAGGACAGAAAGCAGAGTGGAACATCAAGGCATCTGCATGGTAGGGGAGGTTAGTAGGAAATACAAAGCAAGGAATTTCACAGAAATTAATTTCTGTCTTAAGTGTTTTGTATTTTCTCTCTTTTGGTTATTATCTGTAATTAATTATGGACAGTAATATAACATATGCTGGTTTATATATAAAACCTAAAAGTAAACCACTGGAAAACTTTCTAGTACAAAGCTTCTCTTTTATGCTTCCTTTTATCAGCTATGTGATTCAGTACCTTACTAATATCAGTACCTATGGTTCGTGGTATAAAACATATGGAAGAGATTTGTCTCATTAAGCTGCCAGGCCAGGCACTTACTGGCCCTCTTGATCATTACGGTCTCTTGATCATAATGAAGGGAATATACACACGCACCTCACAAAATAGATCATATTTGCTTACTGTTTGCACAGTGAGGAATAAATCACATCTTTGTATATCTATAAACAATCCCTTTGGAATTTCTCAGGTCAGCTGAATATTTAATATTAATCAAATTAATTAACATTAGTACTAAATAAAATACAAACCTGAAAGGGATGAGAGGATTTATCTCTGTCCTTAACTTCCTGGTACTGCTCAGATCATTCTCCATCCTACCTGGAAATCCAAAGCTCTTACAGACACTGCAGTGACCTCTCACCTGCCTGGCAGAGGCTCCCTGACAAGATAATGCAGAGTAGCTGAGGACGATGGATTATCTCCCCAGTAACTCAGAATGTGTTTGCATTGAGGATTATGCTATCAGTACACCTGTCCTGACAATGCCATTAGTTCATTTTCTAAGCCTTCTAGTTCTATTAACTAGTAAAGACATACAGCCACTAGGAAATATCTGAAGAAGTGCGTGCTGACGAAGGACAATGACAAATCTGCTGCTGGAGAAGCTGTCACACAGGACTGAGAGAAGAGACTTCATCTGTTTGTGTATGCAGAAGCTGGAAAACGCAAGTTAACTTAAAGAGAAGGACTTAGGGACCTTTAAATTGCTACATCTGCTCCTCCTCTTTAGGCAAACATACTCATCACTGTAGGGTGCCCAGTAAAGCAAAACAATTAAGCATTAACTTCAAACTAGCCAAGTAATTACATGCTTTTATTTTGAAGAACATCCAGAGCATAAGAGCCCTAGATGACTCTCAGTGCACCTACCAAACCCTCACAACTTGCTCTTTTCCCTACACTGTACTGGCATAGGGGACAGCTGCATCCTAAACTTGAATTAAAATGTTTGAGACTCAAAGGTGATTCCCAAAAGACATTTTGTTCCGTTTTGCCTAGCATAAGTATGCAGACTAAAACAGTTCTGATATTTATAAACACTGCACATTCACAAACAATAAGCAATTTCTGTTTCTTTTA
Source organism: Aramus guarauna (assembly GCA_013400195.1). Lineage (NCBI taxonomy): Eukaryota > Metazoa > Chordata > Aves > Gruiformes > Aramidae > Aramus > Aramus guarauna. The sequence continues at coordinate 89,337 of VXBL01003214.1, forward strand.
AATTTTAATAACATATTTAATTGCATCTGACATAAGTCAGACTGTTTTATTTGAATACTTTGCATGTAATACACAGTCTGTCATGAAAATAAACATTTTGTCCTCCCAAAGACCACTTGCAACAGCCACCTCTGCTGTGAAATCTCTAAAAAAACCTAAATTTTGTTTACAGTGCTGGTTACTAGCTGAAGTGGGAACTATACATTTCACTTCAATAAAATGTAAATTTTCATTTATTTTTGTTTCAAAAGGGCAAATTGTATGCAGCAAAACGGTTCACTCTTCCTTACCTGATAAGGCTTTTAAGTGTAATGAAATAACCTGTACAAAGCTCAATTCATTTAAACAATTCATAAAAGAAAAGAGGTATTTAAGCAACTGATAAAGTACATGTGCGGGTTTCCTGCTCCTTCTTGCCATGTTGGTAAGATCCAAGGTTTGTATGCGTGTGTCCCCCATATACTGATGTAAGATCATTTTTATTAGTCCCCAATTACACTGGTGCCACTAGCTTAACAAACCAGAAGAAAAGACTTAGTTAAGTGGTAAAGCACTGGTAATTTGAAGCACTATTGTAATGCCTACTTCATCAGCAAGAGCTTGAAGTGAGAAGAAAAGTTTTTTGAATTAGCCATGTGCTTCCTGGGAGGTCCAATGTTGGCAATATTTATACAGAGGGTTAGGCAGAGGACAGAAACAAGCTCACAATTTCATTGTAGTTTCTCAGTTACCATAAAAGCTCCATATTGCAGGGAGGAATTCCGCTTTTTCCCATTGTGCTTCATCAGCAGTTCTTCCTAAGTCTCAGTCCAAATAATCTTGGGATGCAAGAGGTGGAAATTCATGGACCTGATGGATTTTTTTTTTTTTTTTCAATAAGATAATCAGCTCTTCTGCTTCTTCACAGCCATAAAACCAAATAAAATTAGTGGAATTTCTTACAATGCCTACTTATTGCAAAATAATTTGTTATTGTGGTGATGGAGTATCTTTAAGAAAATATGTCAAAAGGGTACATATTTTCATATTTTCTCATCTGATGTTTTCTTACCTGAACATGTTTGAGTGGTCAAACTACAACATTAAAGAGCCTGAGAAACCAATTTAGCCTAATAAACAGAAACCTTTGTGTTGGTTTGGTTGTGGCATCCAAGAAAATCTGTGGCATTCCAGCAGAAGCTTTGAGTACTCCCAGGTGAGTGAGACAGTCAAGATATCTTTTACAGAACATGAAGTTTTTCCACAGTGGTACTGCAAGCTAGAAAGATGCTACAGCAAGTAGGAAACAATTTATAAGAAAATCCAAGCATACTAAAAAGAGGTGGCTGAGAGAAAAGAGGATAACTCAGGAGCCTTCAAATACTATTCAGGTATTGAATCCATGCTGGTGTGTTACTTCTTTCCTCTATATTCCCAAGGGGAAAGATTTTTCTTTCATATCTGATTTTTATAGTTACTCCCAAGATCATAGATTAAAATGTATCTGAACTGATCCCGTTATGTTACAAGAACATAATCTTCTGATACAAAAACATATCACATAACAGTACAGCAAAGCAAATGCTAATGACATGTTCAAGAAACAGTGAAAACAGTGGTAAATGCAGAGTTTGAAGGATTAGAATGCAGACGGAAATAAAAGCTTGTATAATTCTGTTTAAAAATGAGTATCAAAGGACAGCCAAGGTGAATATATATACCCATTTGAAAAGGAACTGAGCTACTTCCCTGTTAGGTGTCCCTGCCCATGTTGCCAACTGCCCTCGTACTGTGTTAACTAAATACCATTTAGTCTGAATTTTCTCTTTCCTTCCATTAAATAAAAGAAAGAATATGCTTCACGCTATGCTCAAACTTAGTAAAACTACTATTTCAAAAACTCTTACAGAAGATAATGAATGCTTCTAGTTTAAACTACAGTCCTCATGAAGGCTTCCCATTCAATCTGAATTTTCAGGCATCCCCCTGGAAGACCTTGAACAAGCTACCTAGGATGACAGAGTAAAGATTTTAAGAATGTCAGTATGGTCTCTGATGGCCACAGACACAGAGTAGGTGACAGGCACAACATCCATCACCAGTCTCAGCTTCCATATGAAAGGAAATAATTATATCATGCCAGGGACAGCTGCTAAAATTCAGAGCAACTGGAACAGTACAAACTCCACAGAGAAAAGCAGAAATGAAGGTAATGCAGTGGATACAAGATACTTCCATCACCACTATCACTGGTGCTAATGCTGCAGTAGAAGGGATGAACTTAGGACCCCTTCAAAGTTTTCTGCTCTGCCCCTCTCTGCAGTGGTGTATCTGTACTACTAACATACACTAACCCCTCCATATAGGTACTGTCTGTTTTCACAGATGTGCCAGCCTCAAATGACACAAGTAAGGAGGTCATCAGAGCCATATGTAACTATTTAACAAAAACATCTCATCAAATGTTGTGGGGTTAATGTGCTTGGTTTGGGTTTTTTTGTTTGTTTGGGGGGGTGCATATTAGCACAGACCTTAGCTTTGTACAAAAAAGATACCAATCAGAAGGTAATATTAAAAAAATACAAATGCATAAATCTGCTCTAACTACATAAAAATGTAGATGACAATCCTTTATTCATTCCTAACAGTCCTGTCCAGTGTTTAAAGGAAAGGTACATTTATAGTTGATTTTAAAATGAAAGCCACAACTCTTCCAGATTTCATTTCTTCAGTGAAAAAGACTGGATGGAGACTGTATCAAAAGAGATGTATAAAGCTGAAGATTAAGTGTTCTGAAATATACTTCCTTGTCCTATTTTCCACAGATTTTACATCCTTATATGGCACAATTACAGAATTATTGTAATTATACTGTCAACTATGACAGCTACATCAGATTTTACTTTGAGAGTATGACTAAATAAACATTACCAAGAAACACCGGGCAATCATTAATGGGATTTTTGAATCAGTAGAGTTGATAATGCAACAATACAACAGAGTTAATATGGCTGAATGCAACAAAGCTGAGCACACTCTACATGCACAACAGAGTGAAGATATTTTTTAAAGGATGTACAAAATATTTAGTTGTTTGGCTTAGCCATACAGAAAATGACCTGATTTTCAAGAATGCTAACCAGATATCTCCTAATAGACAAAATGAAAAGCAAAATTAAAAAGTAATTATAATGTTTGAAAGAATGGAACATAAGTTCTGAGTGACAGATATTTCTTGGCAAAATTTATTAATAACTTTTCCCTAAAATGTAGCATACACAAATATGTGCACTAACTATATTTATATTTTTATTTTCCATAACGAGAAAATTAAGGCAACATAAAATAAGTGCAAAGAAAGTTGGTCTAATTTTATTCCTTTATTCTCCCATAAAACTAACTTGAAATAACCGTTGGCAACAGATTCGAATGACTGAGTGAAATTCAAATGAATACATTGAGAAACTGCATCTCCGGAGCAACTCAAAACAGTCTGTGACATGCTTCATTGGAATGGATTTGCTTTACAGTGATGAATGCTATTTCAGTGTAATGGGGCAGTTAAGCCTCCATTTACCTTTGCATACCCTTTCCAAAAGACACAGCATAGCATGCAATAATTAAATATTACTGCCAACATAATACTAGTCTCACTTGAAAGTGATGGTTCCATATCGTAGTCACAATTGTTACCACTAATCCACAGATCGGGAGTTTTTTGACATATGCTTGTATTTTTGAGACAGCCAGAATTTCTTCAGCTGCTCTCATTATACAGATGCCTAACACATAGCTGCCACTTCCCACATTGAAAATTTAAGAGTATGGATAAAATTCCAACAGTGAGCTCCTACATTCCTTCCATGCAGTCTGAAGAGAAAGAAACACAAACTAAATTGATAGAAAAAGCCGTCCAAAAGGCTGATGAAGTAGAGCTAACACAATACACTCCCTTTGAGGCTCCAGGACTCTTCCAAAGGCAGCAATTATGTGCCGCAAGAGCTCTGCAGGGCTTCCAGGGCCATGTTTGTTGGGAGGGAAGCAGTAAGCTGATACACGAGTGTAGGCTTCATTCCAAGACACATGTCTGCAAAAACCTAGTATATCTGCATATTAAAATGATGTCCTATTGAAATGTAGATTTCCAAGGAGACTCTGGGTAACTGCATGTCCTTCGCCTTTGTCCAACTACTGCTGTATAAGCCCTACTCAGTCACGTCCTAGACAACTGCACCTTGCTAATAGAAACCTAGTCATTGAACATAATTAGCCTGCATATTTTCTATTAATACAGAATTTAGCTAATTTGTAATGCTTCATTCATTTTATGGTTAATAGTTAAAATACTTTTCTCAACATTTCTTGCAATGCTGTACAACTTGGAACAAAACACTGACAGTTTGATGCACTCAGTGCAACAGAACTACTACAAGAGTTAGTCTATTTGGATTCAAAATGAAAATAAGTCTTGTGCAAAGATACTCCTATTCAAGCAAAGTAGCAAATGGCCTGCAACAAGGTTCCCTGGAGAAAACCTAGAGTGATCTCAGGTATTCAGTGATACGTGCCATTAAAAATTATAATTTCAAATCAGAAAAGCTCTTGCTGTGGAGCTCTCTGCTCTCAAGTTTGGCACTACAAATAATAATTAAAAACAAAAGCAAAAATCCCTCCCTTAGTCACATACTCAGCTGGCCTCTGCCAGTTTACTTTCATTTTTGAAATGTCTCTACCAATGAACATGCAGTTCATCTTATGTTCCAAATGTCCAAAATTTGCAAAAGATGTACTTTGAAGCTCTGTAAAAAACTACCAATAATGTATAAAATTATATTGCTAAAGCTTTAGGTTATACTGACCTCTACAGATACTAAAATAGAAGAGTACTAAATGTGAGTTGGGTTTCCTCATGTTTTCTTTTCAGTTAATGGTCTTTGATAAAGTTTAGAATTTTTGTATCATTTTCTTTCCATTTATTGCATTATTAACACTTTAATCCTGTTGCTTTGGCTACTCCAAATCAGTGTTAAAAATTAAGGCTGCTGGTTCTAAAATTCAAGGATTATTTATTTACTTTTTCCAAGAATGGTCCAGATTTATGTATCCAAACTGCATCACCCTGCACAAATTACATCACCCTCTTCCTCAGCTCCCTAACTGCATTACTTTAGCTATCAAAATATTAATTTTATAATCCAGCAGAAGAATATACAAAGCTAGAGTTAATTTTCTTGCTCACAGTTGTATTTGGTCTATATTGTTTGTAGGGAATAGAGATGTTAAATAGTATCAGTCCCAGTATCATCTTTGATGCTGCTGCTTGTTAACTGAACTGCTGGCCACTAGGCTTTGAGCCTGGTGATTTAGGAAATTGCCAGCTTCCTTGGCACCTTTGCATGTGTCCTTTCTGCCCTCATGGATTTACACCCATGCAGTTTACTTAATCCATCCTCAGACCTCTTCCATGGTTGGTACTACCCACCCTCCACCAAATTCTACTGCTAGCCATAGAGACCTTGTCACTAAAGTGTAAGGCAAAGATGATTAATACCTCAGACTTTATCCAGAATCATAGAATCACTGAGGTTGGAAAAGACCTTTAAGATCATTGAGTCCAACCTTTAACCTAACACTGCCAAGTCCACCACTAAACCATGTCCCTAAGCACCACATCTACATGTCTTTTACATACCTCCAGGGATGGTGACTCAACCACTTCCCTGGGCAGCCTCTTCCAATGACTGATAACCCTTTCGGTGAAGAAATTTTTCCTGATATCCAATCTAAACCTCCCCTGGCACAACTTGAGGCCATTTCCTCTTGTCCTAGCACTTGTTACTTGGGAGAAGAGACCAACACCCACCTCACCACAATCTTCTTTCAGGTACTTGTAGAAAGTGATAAAGTCTCCCCTCAGCCTCCTCCAGGCTAAACAACCGCAGTTCCCTCAGCTGCTTCTCACAAGACTTGTGCTCTAGACCCTTCAACCAGCTTTGTTGCCCTCCTCTAGACATGCTCCTGCACCTCAATGTCTTTCTTTTAGTGACAGGTCCAACACTGAACACAGAGCTCGAGGTGCGGCCTCACCGGTGCCTAGTACAGGGGGATGATCACTGCCCTAGTCCTGCTGGCCACACTGTTTCAGATACAAGCCAGGATGCTGTTGGCCTTCTTGGCCATCTGGGCATACTGCTGGCTTATCTTCAGCCAGCTGGTGATTGACACCTCCAGGTCCTTTTCTGTCAGGAAGCTTTCCAGCCACTCTGCCCCAAGACGGCAGCATTGCCTAGGGTTGTTGTGACTCAAGTGCAGGACCCAGCACTGAGCCTTGTTGAACCTCATACAGTTGGCCTCAGACCATCGATTCAGCCTGTCCAGATCCCTCTGTAGAGCCTTCCTACCACCAAGCAGATCAACACTCCCTCCCAGTTTGGTGTTGTCTACAAACTTACTGAGGGTGCACTCAATCCCCTCCTCCAGATCACTGATAATGGTATTAAAGAGAACGTGGCTCCATCCAATAGTTCCAAGCAGCCATGGGCTGCTCTGCTCTGGCCTGTCTGCCCTGCTCCATGGCCATGTCCTCTGTGTTTCTCTTCCACCTCTCTTGGCCGCCTTCTCCCAGCTGCACTTTGTTCCCAGTGGCTCCTCAGAAATTTGCAACCTCCTTCTCCTTTCCCTTCCCAGAAACCCTTGTGTTAGGTGGAGAAATACCAAAGGGAGGAAGACAAAAAGCCATTAAGTAATAGTGCTTAATGGAATAAAACTACCAATATATGCCAGTGTTTAGGAAGTAACTTCTACCTAAGCAAACAGCATTATTTATTGCATGTGCTTAAAATATTCTCAGTCTCTTCTTCCTTTACTCATGGGATTTTCATCTCCATTAGAAATTAGCAGATAAGAGCAAAGAAAGGGCTGTAATTATTGCAATGAGCCTTCCTTATCTCAGTTCCTAATAATAAGTGCAAGTAAATACACACATGCATGCACTAGGACTGAAGTGTTATCAAGCTCTTATGGGACAGAAAGGATAGCTTCATGATGGTACTTATTCGAATCACGAAATTTAGAGTTATTACTTGTCTCTGAAATAATGGCAAATACCATCAATTGAAGAACCCAAAAGCTACTATGTGTAGGAATATTTAACCAAACCTAAATGGAAAGCTAAGTGAAAAATATTACAATAAAATACAGCTTAAAGTTTCCTTACACTATGAGCTTTCAGCAAAGTTGATCTTTGTATCACCCCACACAAATCTCTCATAATTCAACTTAACTGTCAATACCATATTATCTTATTTACAGGAAAAGCAGGAAGAAATGAATGCCTAAGTGCTAGTAAATCCCATTTTAAAAATCTGTACTGTAGAATAGTAATAACACATCAGTAAAGCAGATTAAGAATCATCTGACCAACAGATCTCAAAACAAAGTAACCAAAGGGAAATGGCTGGTGATTGGAAAGGCTCCTGGCTGGATTTACAGAGTGTCATCAGGCATATTTACTCACAAATAAATGCAAACTCACTGCAAAAGAAATTTGCAGACAGCCAAAGGTTAGTAAGAGTGGCAAGTAAGGACAGCAAAAAGTCACAGGAACACATGTGGTATATACTAGCAAAAAAGGTAGCAAAAAGACAAAAAAAAAATCTACTCCAAGTTATATTTTATACTTTCCTGTTTTGAAAATTTGTTATTAATAAATTTGGGGCCCAACAAAATAGAGAAGCATCTTCATAAGCAAAGTAAGCAATTACAAATATGGAAAATAATACCTTTGATAAGGATGCAAAATTAAAATCAGCATCTTCTAGAGAACATAAAGTACTGAAGGAAGGAATATGTAAGTCTGCATGGTTTTGAGAAAAACAGAATACAATCTAAGCTTAAAGATTTCAAGAAGTATGTTTGTAAATGAACCTGTTTTATTAACGCAAAATGCTGACTTCACCTTTTGATAGTTCAGATCTTGAATCAGTCACAAAAACTGTCAGCGAAAGAATTTCAACATCATGATCAGAAAAATGAGTTTAATTTCTCTACGGCAAAAAGTATTCTGAAAGAAAGTAAAAAGAGCTATTGGAAAAGTGAATATTACTTGGTCTCTGAAAGCATTGTGTGGTATTGTAAATATTATTTGTGCCTGCAGTGACTGTGAATGCACTGGTTCAGTCTAAGTCTAGAACAAAAACTAACGTTGAGTTATTAAAAGCAGTTTAGACTGCTAAATGTTTTGCTTAAACACAGATGTTACTAGCAACTTGAAAATACCACAAAAAAAATTCTGATAGTCTCCATTTGTGACATATCTTTGGAAACTGATACTAACAGGAATCAAAGAAGCTCTGGATAGTCAACTAAATATATTAGGAAAATATCTGTGGAAGTTACCTTGATTTTGATGTTTATCTAAATACAGCAAAAGTTGAATTTTCACCTCTTTGAAGATAATTGTATACATAGCCTGAGCAAAAATTTAATTTTTGATTCAATACTTATACAACATCAAAACATACTTCGTTGTATGAAATATAAATATGCAGTTTATCAAGTTTAGAAAATGCTTGTTTAGCATGACTAATTTTGCCAAACATAGAAAAGACAGAACTATGAAAAACAACAAAAGTTGGCATGAGAAAATGGCAATACCTGTTGATTTGAATTGCAAGTTTTAATTTAAAAATAAAAAGTCCTGCCACTCTCTTTACAATAATATAATGCATAACAATCCTTGCTAAAAGGCTCTGGAACATAGCAAGAAAGTCCTAGGAAAAGCCAATGGGAGTGGAGGTAAAAATAAAAATAAAAAGGAAATACAGCACAACAGGCTTTAAAAACAAACAAAAAACTCCATCCCAAGTAAAATGAAACCAAGAAAAAAAACAAGTCATGAATTGCTCCAGCTTATACCATTGCTTTTCAAGAATGAATGCTCTAGTCAATAGCTTTTAGATTCCACACAGATGCAACTGCATGAAATTTTACATCCTGAGATACCAATATGGTCAGCTGAAATTACTAGGATTTTGTAGCATTAAAATATATCCACTGATGATTCAGCAGTGCCTTTTTTCAAACATTTCAGCTTTGAGAGCTATCACTAGAGGTGCATTTTTTCTGGTTTACTAGGAATACTTTAGAGTGGGCATCTTTATTTATTACTTGTTCACTTGGGTATTTTGAAGAATACTTCTCTTGCCCTTCAACTTACAAAAGCAACAAAAAAGGAAACAAAGCAATTCTTCCTATCTGAAATTCAACCCACCCCCTTCTGCTTTCTAATAGGCCTTTCAGAAACAGGTTGAGTAAACAGAAGGCTTTACCAGATGCAGGAACATTTAACACTGCTTTTGCAGGACTAAAGGATTGTCAAAGAAGAAAATCTCAGGAATTAAGTAATCTTGAACATAAAGGATAGTCTAGCAACACATTTATATAGTGACTTTAATTTTGCAGAAGTATAAAGAGAATGTCAGCCTAAGGCAACTCAGCTAAACAAAACCTAGAATTTATCTGACTATTGAATAAAAAGATGCATAGATTAAAATTATCTTGAATGGTGCCTATTAGAAAATCTCTACACACTATTTAAAAAAAATAATTGAGTTTATACTATAACAACTTACCTTTAAATATTTTTCTAGTCTATCTTCAAAATTTTGACAGAGAACATAATAGTTAAGAATCATTTTTAAAAGCCTGTATGTAAGCAAGTAATTTCTACTTCTTAGTGTGAAGGAAGTGCTTTCACAAAAACAGAACTACTTCATCCGGTAAAAGAAAAGAGTCGTTCTTAGACAGGCATGAAGTAAAAAATATCCCACTCAGTTTCTCAAGGCATATACCTGAAGTGCTGGACTGATAGTGTAGATTAGTTACATTTAGTCACATTAATCATATGAAAAAAATACAGTTTACTAAGCATAAGGTTTTTTAAGTTAACTATTTGAAATATATTTAGAGTTTGGGTGAATTATCATACCTTTGAGATACAGAGCCATGGATAAATAAGGTGAACTCCAATTTCAGTTACCTGAGGCTTCAACTCCTTTAAAACTTACACTATCATACTTTTGCCTTGGCTCAAACATAAAATGTAGCATTAAAAACATAATTTCATTTATCCCTTGTATTTCAAAGTGTGTATGGGGTCCTCTGTAAAGGCTGGTTTCATTATTTTGGATTCAAGTGACAAGTTCTTGTAACTCAAGACAAAAAAAGAAATTGGAATTGGACAATGCAAGCTAACCAGTATTACCTTACTGTAAATCATACTTGGACTCCTACAGTACCTCTGACCATCAGATTATGTTTAAAACAGAGAGTTCTATCAAAAGACATAAAACAGTAATAGGAGGTTAAGTCCACCATTAGAAATGAAAGATGGGGAAAAAACTGAATCAAAGAAAAAGCTTTTTGGACATAGAAGCTTCTTTGTTTAAAAAGTGGTTATGGAACTGGGGGAATTTTGTGAATGCTTTTTTTTTTCCTCTTTGGTCAAAATGCAGCTTTTTACTCAAATGGTTCTAATATACAGACTTTGTAGAGGCTATTTTGTTCTTACTCTGTTTCCCTATTTGAAGTACACTAAGACAGCACACTGGGACATGGTTTAATGCCAGACTTGGCAGTGTTAGGTTAATGGATGTATTCCATGATCTTAAAGGTCTCTTCCAACCTAAAGAATTCTACGATTCTAAGATAATAAGATCACAAGATCCCAGGGTGATGCACTATCAGCAGCATTAATTTTCAGACCTCATTTTTCACAATATTAGCTGGATGACACTGCAAGTAGAAAAGAGTCTTGAAAAAGCTAACATTTGGATCGGTGGGGTCTTAAAAGATCTAGCCAGCACTAGGCTGTCTGTTCTCAGTTGCGTGACCATAAAACCAGGCTGTGTTTTAAGTACATCTAAGGAAGACTGTTTTCTTACAGATTCATCTCCTATGTGCCATATTCCAACGTAGCCATAAACCCTTCACATCCCCTACAATCACTCGCACAGACACCTGGAACAGCCCTGCAGATAACTTGTTTGCCCACGTCTGCTTGTACAGACCCTGTCTTTGTCTCCTCTTACTAAAAGCAGGTTACACTCCAGCCACCACTCCACGACTTGCGCACTCACAGACCTGCTGGAGAAGTCACACAGACTGCTGGGCTAAACTAACAGTTCTCCAGGAGACAGGACATTCATTTGGGTTTTTGTCCTCCTCTACCCAGCTTGCAGTTTTCAAAGACTTTCCCGAGACCTTTAGCACTGCACAGACAGACAGAAATATGCCTGAAACCAGGCTAAAAAGAAAATTTGTTTTCAGGCATCTTTGATACAAATTGTATGAGAAAGTACCACATTGGAAGACACTGAAAATCTCAAATTTGTAAACCATGTGAAAGATACGTATGTTGATTAATGTTAAAACAGAAACTGTGTTCAAAGAATGGCTTAACATCGTCAGCTGCTTAAATACTGGGATTAGCTTCTATTTCTGTGGTTGAAAACTGTAGGACTATTTGGGTAAATACAATAGTATTGCTTCCTTCTAGATGTATTTAAAATGGCAATGCAGTGGTCCTTTCACAGGAACACAGAAAAATAATTCAGACTTTGTTTATAATTTTACGATGAGCTACATCCAGGTACAAGAGTTGTCACTCTCAAGAAAAAGCATCAGTCCTCAGCAAAAAAAGTGACAGCTGAAAGAAGGAAAGGAGGAAGGAAAAAGGCTTATATAAATCATGTTTAGCTTTTCACAATGCTTAGCACAAGTGTAATTTTAGAGGGCTGACTCCTGATTGATAACCAAGTGCTTGGTGCCAGCAGTACACAAGAAAACCTGTTAACCTTGATGCTGTATGTATCTTCTTTTTTAATGCTTTGAGCTTCACAACCCCCATTCTGCTTCAGCCATTTTCTCCTTTGTAGGACCCTCAGCTACATTTATATTATCCTAAATATGGTGCACTGAGAGTAGTACAAACATCTACTTACAGGAATCATCCAGTTGGCCAGGTCACCGTATTTAGACACCTGCATAGCTCCAAGCATTGTCAAATCAACATGACCTCTGGCAACAGAAAGTGTGTAATTAGCATATCATGTTCATGTAACAGCCCACAAATCTTAACAAGCTTTTGTTCACATTCTCATTACTTCAATATAAAAACAGTGGCATACCACAGGGGTAGCAACCATTTTGTCACATGTGTAGTTGTTTTTTCTCCCATCTAGATGTATTGCTGATGCAAATTTTTCTGTCTACCTACGGAGCCTGAAAAATGTTACTACTTTTGTCTGGTTTTGGTTAATTGCACACACAGTCAATCAGCTCTGAACTCATACTTTTAAGTGCACTCCTTCACGTATTTACATGCACTCATTATCTTTTCAGAGCCATTAGGATTTAGTGTTTGTTTGCATCCAACCTCCTTCCCGAAAAACAAACAAAAAACAGGTGCAGACGGTGAATTTCCATTAGGGAGGTGGAATGAGGATCACAGTTGCAAGCTGAGCAAAGAGAATATACAGAGTGCAAGTACAGATTAGATACTTGGAAATGACCAAAAAGTAGTTGTTAAAACATAGTTATAAATGTGTTTATATATGGCCAGGTGGTGGTAGGCACGAACATCACTATGGTATCTATTAGTTACAATGTTTTTTCTATTTCCAATAGCTAGACCTAATCCTCTGTAAACTATCACTGATTAAGTCCATGATCATTTTACAGGTTGTTAAATGCTAACCACATTTCAAAGAATTACTAATGAGTTCAGTCACTGACTCAGTTTATTCTTTTCATGTTTCAAAAGATCAGGGTTTGTGTTGTTACGTACCCTCTTATCATTGCAAATGATTCATCGCTAGAGAAATAGGAAGAACCTGGAAGAACAGTGACTGTCTCCTTACCTGTAAAAGAAATAAGCTACAGTATGTATGTTTTTTGTCTCTTTGACAAATGAAGTTACAGCCATTAACCAAGAAATAAGGAGGTTTTTTATCAAATTCCTTTGGATTCTGTACAACTATGGACCTGATTACACTTACTGTGTCACATGTAAACCTAATCAATCATAATGAATTGTGAAGCTGTTTGTTACAGTTTTTAATGATAGGATTGCCTGCTCTTTGACCAGCAGCAGTTCCAGGCAAGACAGCACTGACACTAGAGACTAAGAAATCTCTGTGGACTTCAGCCTTCTGCTCTATCCACAAAAAACTGAGAGGTAACTCTCTTTGAAACAGAGTAAGAGCATCTGCAGGAGACGGGGTTTGCAAGAAAGAGCAAGCAGACCAGACAGAACAATCTAGAGTGATAATGATGTAGAATACAGAAAAATAAATGACAGATCTAGCCTACTCTTGCTTTGCTAAAGTGCACAAGAAAATGTGGTTCTGTGTGCTGTACTGTTCCGTGCACAGTGCTTGGGTCAATAAATGGAGCACACACAGAAGTGTCTTACTTTGACTCCCTCCAGAGCCCTCTCTTGCCTCTCCCACCAGCACTCTGAATCAGTCTAATCAACAACCATGTGTACAGAGTGCCTCTGGCAAGACGTAAAAAACACAGCTGAAGGTGAAATTATATATATATGCCAAGACATTGTACAGAAATAAAATTCTGTCACACAAAATGGTATAGAGTTAAGGTCATACAAGCGGTCTTGCAGTCAGATCGTAAGAATTCACTGTGCTAACATCCAGACCTTCTGAGACTGCCTGGATTGTCTTTCCCTACCAGGGACCCACCCAAAGCAGTGGGAGACAACACAGCCTGCAAGCAGTAACATGGAGTGAGAACCTTGGGATAAAGTGACAAGCCATGGCAATGCTGAGAAGAAAGGGACACATGCTGAGGACCACAAAGTAATGTAAAAAGAGCACTATATTACACACTTCTTGAAAATGCTCTTAAGAAGTCAATACTTGTAAATATTTCTGCTGTAAGACAGCAGTCTACCTTTCAATGACAGTGAAGATAAACTTCATGGGAGACACTCAGAAAATGTGACAAACAAAAAACCCATACATATTTCTTAGAAATACAATTACATTTGCAGCTAAAAACTTGACAAAAGCCCAAACCGGGGATATATTTTGAAAATGTGGACTTTGAGGGTTAATACTGGACCATTCCAGTCAATGAATGTGCACAGAATTAAATCCTACTTCTTTGCCATTAAGCTTCTGGTTTCTTCACATGGTTTTATAAATTTGGCTAGAAAGCACATAGAATGGTCTTAATCCAACTAAGTGTCAGTAGGATTTAGCAGCTTCTGAATGTTTCAGCAATGATGATAATAATTTTGGTGGTAAAGCTAAGGTTCACCTATCCTGTGTCCTGTCTACTGCAGCTTCAGAGGAAGATCTCAAGGTGCTTAACACTGAATTCCCAATACTAGAATAATCTGATTCTGTGTTGCATTCTGACTTCTTATGTTAGCTTCATCCCTGCAAGATTATCTCTTCAAAAATATTTATCAAGCATAAAAAACAATTCAATATCATCTTGACATCCATATAAAAACAATGATTTTATCAAGTTCTTGGGTATTTTTTCCATCATCATTCTGTTAACATGTTCATTTCTAATGCACTCATACTAGAACTTAAATTCTAATGTGCGTGCATATCATTTCACCTTTTATAGTAATTTTTTTATTGTAAGTATTTTTTCTTTCCAGTGACACCTTCAATATTTATTTAAAAAACCCAAACACAACACCTCAATTTCAGTTCAAGCATTAACACAGCTCTCATGTGCCTCTGACATTTTCCTTCATACAGTGAACCACAACAGTTACCTAGCTAGTGGTGAAATGCTGGACTCAGTTCCTCAACAATTTCTTATTTCAAATCAGAAGATGGCCTTAAACAACTCTTTATTTAAAACATAATAACAATAGCAGTATATAATGGCAATAACATAGCAGTATCATAATGGTATCAGTTAGGTAAGTGAGGTAGCAAATGGTTCAAGTCAGTGAACAATTGCTGGATTGCATGCTGATATTAAATTGAAAAAAACTTATTTGATGGCAGTGCGTTATCTCTGACTTTTCGGAGTTTAACTGTACTTGCTAACAGCTGCTGAGAAAGGTACTGCCTATATAAAGATGTACATACACACTCATACGTATATGTGTATGTCTGTATACATATATATAATAAAAAATATAAAATGGTTTTCAGTATGAAAAAAACAACTCTAAGATGTCAGCTATTGGTCTACAACCTATACCATTAACATCAATGAGAATTTATAAGATGCCAAGGCACCTTCTGTTTGTCACAATGCAACATATAGGTACAATTTTACATGGAAACAGAACAGACATAGGCACAACTTTCCATGAAAAAAACATAAATCAGACAGATGCCCTAAACTGTGAAAAGCTTAATTTTTTACATTGCATGGCTGCTTCGGAGGTGAAATGCCCCAAAGCAGCTGGGCAAAAACAGTATGTGAGGACTGGCATTCCACCTATGAAAAGGCAAAAGCCACCCGCAGCAGAGCCCTCCAGTGTGCCGGGTCCAGTCTGGGAAGCTCTTTCCTCCTGCCCTGGCCACCACTCCCTCGCCAAATGCAAGGAAGTTGCATTCCTGGCAACTCACTAGCCAGGAATAAACCAGACCATTACACACAGGACATTCGAAAAAATGTCCTACACATAAATCATTGAAAACCATTTTCTAGAAGACACAAGGTGGAAAATAGCAGGAAAACAAACACATATTTGCGCATAGGCTTCACAAAAAAATCTCATTTCTGAAAAGGAAGATTTGATCCTTTACTGCCTGGCCTGGAAGACAGGTTCCTTCAGTAGCTACTCAAATCCATCAAAGTATAAGCTCTCCAACATCTCCACTGATCAAAGCCAACCTTCACTTAAAAGAAGACAAATACATTAATATTTGTAAGTAAATAAAACAGGAGTCTGGGTTCAAACACTGAATAAAAAAAAATTTTTTAGATTAACAATGAATAATCATTTTCTATAAATGAAATTTATTTAAAAGATTTTTACCTGCATTAATCAGGTCTGGATCTACTTCATTTTCAAGTGGATAAGGACCCTGACAACAACACAGACATATGTCAGCTTTATATTAAAATACCTTTGAGATACCATTCATAACTGCTTTATTATTACTAATGCTTATCACTAAAAACAGATCATCATGGACATGCATTTTTTTTATCTTTAGCAGAACAACATCCCTGACAATACAAGCATAACTTACATCAGCTAACATATCAGGACTGATGGACATATTGTTAGAGGCTGTTAGAATTACTAAATAAACATGAAGTGAGGCCTTGATTTGGTTTGGGGTTTTGTTTGAGTTTGTTTGTTTGTTTCTAACCAAAGTAACATACATTTTTCAGTGAAAGGTATGTTGGTGCAACTTCATAAAGCCATACAACAGTGAAAATAATACTCACTTTAAGCTTTATTTAAAATTATGTTTGATAAGGCTTACAAGGCTTGGTCTTGCAAACTATGGAAGGTTCTGACTCCTTCCAGAAACACATATGCTTAAGAACATACTTAGCAAAGTAGTACTATAATCCTGAAATGAGCATTTCCTTAAAAACCTTACTGCACTACAATGAGAATTTTATGATCATGCAATATGGCATATACTTGAATATGATTTTTAGTAAAATTATAATCAAGTTGGGGGTGGACAAGAAATAAAACGCAAGCCCAGCAAGGTAAGTACACTGCTGTAAGTGACCAAGATATATTCTTACCAAACCCAGGACTCCATTTTCACTCTGTAAGTGAACAGTTATGTCTGGACTGATGAAGTTACTGGCCAACAGTGGGATTCCAATACCCAGATTAGCTGAAGAGAACTGGTTAAGGCACAAACAGGAACACACTGCAAACTAGTAAATTTTATAACGTTATCATTGTATTACGATTAGATTAGAACTGTTCTCTTCACAAACACCTTCATTTTTAGTTAGATGCCTCATATTTGTGATGAATTATTTTGCTGTTTGGACTGCCTAATTGCATTCTGTCAAATGCTTTACATGAGGGTGGTGAGGCACTGGACCTGGTTGCCCAGAGAAGCTGTGGATGCCCCTGGATCCCTGGAAGTGTTCAAGGCCAGGTTGGATGGGGCTTTGGGCAACCTGGTCTAGTGGAGGGTGTCCCTGCCCATGGCAGGGGAGTTGGAACTAGATGATCATTAAGGTCTCTTCCAACCCAAACCAATCTATGATAAAAACCCCACAGTGCAAGTAAGCTCAATTTCCAACGTATGTAACTTTTTCAAGAAATTCTTGCAAAACATTCAACTGCTAACAAACTCTCCAGATATGCCTAGGTAAAAACTCCAGGTACTCTATGTCTTATCATCCCATCTATTTCAACAGGGTGTTAATAAAATGAGAGAATCCCAGGCTCTAAGAAAGACAATGAGCATGGTAATTAACCTGTCTTAAACAAAACAGCTGCGTTTTCTATTCTAGTGAGTCGTCACTTCAACCTATAGCACAACTGAAGGATACCATACATGCCATCCTCAAACTCTAAAGCAGCTCGTCTGATGATTCTCTCCCTCACATTGTCTCCTTGTTTTTGTTTGGCTTTTGAGTCTTCAGGCTTTCGGACTGATAAGCGCTGTAAAAGAAGTAGTAATCATAAGTAAAGATTAGAATCCAGATTCTTGCTTCTTACGACACAAAAGCCTGATTTGTGATTGCACTGAGATACTTGGTCTAACAATAATGTTATTTATCCATCTTCCACACAAAATAACCTTTTATTCTATCCGTTCAAGCTTATCAAAGCCAATGGAGTCATCAAATATCCCCAATGATAGCCTTAGAGTAAAATGTTATTTCTCTGTATTGCCAAGGCTGAGAGAATATGTGATACACAGACAATTGGTTAAGAAGGCATCAAGCATTAGTGCAAATACTAGCAAGTCTGAGATTCATTACCCCAGAGGTACCTAAATTGATTTGTAAAATGTCAGCCTAAAATACAAATACTGCTCTCTTTCTGCATTCATTCAATTCAGTGGTGCTATTCTAGATTTATATGCATGACAGACAAATGCCAGTCATCTAAAGATACTGGGAGCTAAGCGAGTAAGTTTTCAAACATAAATCTGTAAAATCTTTCATAAATCTGCCTGAAGTTGTTTCCTGAGATTTCCTGGCCTTAAGCTGATGCTTTCTAAATCACATGTAAGTGAAAATGTCATCACATTCAAGAAGTTTCTAAGATCTTTTTTGTAAATTATTGTTTACATAGATTATGGTCTTTGTGCATCTCTCCCATGCATATAAAACTGCTCTGGGCAACATCATGTCACACCAACATGTCTTTGCATTCTCTCCTACTTCATGCTATAATGAACACATAAGGTAAAATTATCCTCTGTTCCTTTTCATCACCACAAAAGAATTTTTGCAGTGTCTTTTTTCCCCATGCTGGGAGCCACTTCCCTCTTAGGCAGTCAGAAACACTCAGTATCAATCCTGTTAAACTTCCTAGCAACTTTCTTTTTATGCCTTGGCTATTTTCCCTAGAATTGCTTCACTTACAAGTTAGGGAAAAAGTAAGATCACAGAGGGTTTTGCTGCAGCAAAGAGAAGCATGACTTGCACTAGAGGGACCACATCTAGCCAAATTAAGCAGGAACTGCTATTTAAAGTAAGAGTTATGACAGACTAGCTTCTCTTTATTCTCTTTATTCCTCGTGTCTCCTCTTACCACTTATTATACTCAACATTTTCATATGTACAGCTGCATCCTTCATATATAACTGTTTATGGAAGAGTAAATAAATCTGCCATTTCTTTCCTCTCCTTCTATTAATGAGAGGCACCACTGCCAGAATTATAAAATTACACAAATAAAATTAATCTGTTACAACTTTGCTGTGCAGTTGATAGTAGCTTTCCCCCCCACCATCACTTCCTTTTTCCCTTAAGCACCTAGGGAAGAGGACAGTTGACTAGGTAGGTATATTCACATATGCAGCCAAGCCAAAGAAAATCAGGTGTTTGCACAAAGGTTTTCCCTGGACAAAGAGTCACCTCTTAATCCAATGCCAAACGGCAATAAGAACAGCAGTTTAATCAATGCAAAATGGATTTCTCTCATGAAAGGTAAAAGCTTTTCTGTGAGGTATTGCACCCATTCAGAATAAGGAAACAGACCATTAACTGCAGTCTAGCACAACATGCCCAGAAAAACTAAAAAAAAAAAAAAAAAAAAGAGGTTTGACACATCTGTTTCCAGTCAAATACTCAACAACATGCAATATGCTTTTGCAGAATGAACAGATGGAAGGAAAAAAAAAAAAGCTTTTAACCTTAACATTCATAGAAGAGTTTACCCAGAGAAAAGGCCTTGTATGACTTTCGAGGACTTTGTGACATGATTTTAATAATAAAAGTTTAATTATTACAATTCCTTTCTGCACTTATTTTTCAAGATGTTTTTTTCCTTGTGTCACATATCTCCCCCTCTACCAGCTCTTCTGATGACATTTTGAATAATTCCCACCTCCAGAATAGGGAGACACAGAAGAAATACAGAATCTTCAATTGCACTTTAAGAGCATTGTCACATCATCCAAATGAATATAGGGACATAGTTTCAGTGAGGCAAAGCCACAGAAACAAAGAAGAACAATTACATAATCATTATTTTCTTGGATGTTTTCAGTGATGGAATATTATTGCTGCAATTTTTAATAGCTATTGATGTCTTTTATTCAGACCAGAAATGCCACTGACTAAAAAAGTTCCCAATTAGAGAAAAGAAAGGTTCCAGGACCTTTGCAATGTAACATTAATTCAATATATGGCACAAAAGGGACCAAGACTAGCCCTATGTGCCCATGTCAAAAACTCTCCAGTAGAAAAGAAAGTATCTAATTGTAAAAGTAAGTTCTTAGTCTAGGTGTTCCCCTTGTTGTATCTACAGAAGGTGAACTGAGAGGAGGAAGGAGAATGAAGTAGCATTTTCCATCAAATTTTCAACTGTGTTAAAGCCATCTAGAATAAAAGGCAGTTGCTCTAACTTATTCAGGGACTGAACAAGAGAGGCTGAGGTACAAGAAACAAGGCACAATTCTCAGGACCCAACCTCACTACTAACTACCTAAGTACCTGCCAAAACTCCAGTACTTAGCAAAATTTGACTGGTCTTTCTCATGCTGTTTTCTCAATACTAAGACTTGCTGGCTAGAGTGAAAACCCTGTAAATTCTAAAATACACACCAAGCTGTACGTTGGGACCAAGAAGTTCAGCTACTTACTTCAATTCTCTTCTCAAACTTCTCTCCTTGTATCAGACGATCAACATAGATTTTGGGAACATGAATGTCTTCTGGGGCAAATGCTCCTATATCAACAATTTCTTCCACCTACACAGAGAAAAGGTAAAGTGAAAATATTTACAAAAAAGCACTCAATGAGAGATTTTATTAGTAAGGAAGTTTCAAATATTAAATATACAATGGATCAAATCAAGAAAAATAAGGAATGGGACAAAATAGAAATTTTCTTTAAAATGGGCTATTTTAGATGCTTGTCTTTCCTCTTCTTCCAAAGGATATTTCTACACACAAATTGAAAGTAGTTTATGATTTAACAGCCCATTTTGTACCACCAACTCGAAGAAATATACCATGTGCAGTTACATCAGAGTTGTTTGTACCTACAAATAATTTCCATCCAAACAGAAGGAAACAATATGCTGGTAAGAAAATGTCAGACTACAAAGCAGACATATGTATTTTAAGGATACAAACACAGAAGCTGGCTTAAAGTTTCCATAGTGTACTCAAAAATAAAATTGAAAACATTTGAACTGTAATAACTGATTGCAAGAAAGATGTGAAGATCTAGAAGTCTCAACAGTTAGTGAAACCGAGATTCAGCACAAAATGGTACTGATCCACACATAGTACATTTGAAATGTCACCTATTTGGAGCACAACAGACAACAAGGTTTTCCTTCCTTCTACACCTGAGTTCAGGGTGGTCTAGCTGGAGACTGCTATGGCCAAATGCCTGCAGCAAAGACCCTCAGTCATGTCTGGTGCTTTCCCTACAGTTCTCAGCTGCAGAAAGCACATCTTCTTCTACTGCAAAACAGACGCTACTGCTAGGGCTGTACCTGCATCTGACCGCAGAGAAAATGCATCATGTTAAAGCTACAGGTCAAAGATAACTTCTGAAATTATCTACTCAAAAACAAATCAAGTAAGTTTCCAAACTGCTTTATCACCAGGAACTAGTTAAACTTTCAGGAATGTCGAAAGTCTAAGAACCCAAAACAAGACCCAGGGTATGACGTATCAGTAGGGGTACATAACTTAGCAGCCATCACCAGTGAAGCAACATCAGAGAGCTTAAAATTCAGTTTGACATCCTACTGTTACTGCACAATGTAATCAATAATAAAATCTATAGTATATCTGATAGACAATTACCTTCCCACTGTGCCTTGCAGTGTGACAATAAACAAACAAATCCACCCTAAAAGCAGCAGACGCAGAGGAAAAATTAAACTAAAAGACCACAGGATCGGTTTCAGGTGATCTCTAAAAAACCCTTGCAGTTGCAACAAGTTGTGAAGTCTGTAAGGCAAACGTGGTAAGGAAGTGGCAATAACAGCCACAGCAACACCAACCCCAGTGTTCATGGAGAGTAGAATCACACATCCAGAAAGCCCTTATGCACAAGATAAGGAGCGACAATCTAATCAATGAAGGTTCAGACTACTGTATTCACAAAAAAACCAATGTAATCGCATCCATACCCTACTTCACTTGAAGTTTATTATTTTATATGTGAATTCTAAAATATGGAGACCAAGTCAAACATAGGGTAGAATGAAAAATCCTGAAGTGCACAGCTGAAGCACATTGCACTCTCGGTGCAGTGACTACTACCAGAATATGCTCAAAAGGAGGGAGAAGCAGGAAACTAGACTTTTCAATGAAGTCATATGCAAGCAGATGATCTGCTACCAGCAGAATTCCCAAATTCACCTTTTCTAATTAAATTTGTCTTCAGTTACCAGGTGGAAAATTACATCTGGGGAATACTAATTATTACTGATTTGAACCTTCTCCTGAAAGAACTACATTTATTTGCTGCAGTAGCTGAGATTATAAAACAATAATCTTTGCGGGCACAATTCAACCAGCTTCCACAGAATTATGCTGTCAGAAAACTTGAACACACTGTATCTCTACCCCTATAGAATAAATAATTTATCCAACAATAAATTATTAGATTTTGTTATTAATCACCCCATTCCCTTAATTGGTTAGTATTTTGTCTCTTTGGAAACAGCAGTTAGCACGATAGCTTTTCCTCATAAGAACCATCCACATAATATTTATTATTTCTGTGTAGTATCCTAAATGAATGCAACACAGACAAATTGTATTTTGTCCTAAGGATTTCAAATGAGCTTAAGAATCCCAGCAGACTAGAACACCTTTGTGTTCACAAGCAGTACACCACTGTTCTTACTGGTGTTTCACAATTTCCGTGTTCTACCATTATAACTAAAAATCAAATGTAATTAAAATTAAGTATGTTGAAGTATCCATATAGCAATAAAATTGAATTTTGAAAAGGGATTAAAAATTTGCATATAATGACTGCAAGAATACATATCGTCCAGTTCTACAAGTGAAATTAATCAGCATGTTTATATGAAAAAGAAGGAATTCGCACAGGGGAAGTACAAATGTCATCTGACTGCTCCAACCCTCTCTCCCAACTCTGCTCACAGGGAACTAGATGATACTCCAGCTGAGACACTGTAGATGGGCTGCCAGCAGCCTCCATCGGTATTGCCAGCACTGCTACCACAGATGAAGCTTTGCCAACAAGAGTGAAACAGGGAACTCTGATGGCTACAGGAATCACCAATTTAACTTTCTGTTACCACTGCAAGACATAACCCAATCATTTTTCTAAATAATAATGATAATGCAAAAATAAATAGTTCCATAGCTGGGCAAACTCACTTCCCTTTCAGGTTTCATATTCCTTTATGAGCCTTTTATGTAACACATCCACAGCCTAAGCCTCAATGAGACATGTAGAAGAGCATTCGTATTAATAATTAAAAGGATGCTTCTGAGTTTCCTTCCTGTTCTGCTCTTCCTCTTATCTATCCTTCTGTTTGTCCTTCTCTCTATCTATCTTGCCTCAGGCTTTATTTTCTCATGTACAGAAGAATCGCTGTAAACACCAAAAATCATGATAAGGCATCCCACCCAAAAGACACAAAGGCTGGCAAAGCATAAAGAGGGAACTAATCAGGGCAGACCACCTCCTGCACTTTTATTTAATTAGCAAATCAAAATACTCTTGTACCATTTAGATGGCCTTGATCGTATGTGTTCCTTTTCAATCTTAACATCATCAATGTGCTAGAAGATAGAAAATGCTTACATCTTTGCTACACAGGTAAAGCTAAAGAGTAACTTCAGGAGACCATATGGGATGAGTTCCCTCTTCCAGGAAGGTTCTTATGCGTGATTCAAAAATCCATTCATTGTTTCAAGAGTTTCACAGTATTGGTTTTCTTCCTGGTTATAAATGTTCTTGCAAATCTTGTCTGATTGCTGACAATGGGAGCAGAATGAATAAATTCAATCATTTCTGAATACTGGTTTATCTGCAAGTACACCCAGAACATAAAAGCTGTTCTCCGCTATGAATCACAAGAGCCTTCTGCCATTCCTTTTGGCATCAGCACTCATAGAATCAATGGTCATTCGTTTCACAATATCACTTCCTTCTGTAATTTACATCTACTTTTCCCTTTTTAGTTTTATTTGCTTTTGCTTATGGAAATTCAGCTACTCTTCTACGGCTTTATCTCCGAATTTCTGAAGTCTTCCAGAGAGAGGGAAAGGGAACATCAAAGGTTATGGACTTTCAGTAAGAAAGATAAAGAACTCCAGTTCTTGACCAGAAACTGGCAAGGAACTTACGACGACACAAATGTTCATGCCAAAACACTTGAAAATAAGAAGGCCGTTCCTTTTAGCATGTACTATTTGACCTGTTTCTGCAGCCTAATTAGGTCCTTTATGATACATTAAATGTTTTCACCTGTTTTAGCTTTAAATCTCAGTTTTCATAAAACTAAACTGTAACCAGAAATGACAATATAATTCCTTATTATGGGAAAAAAAAAATCAAAAACTTGCGTGGGTGGGTGGCTGAGAAAGATACTGGGGGAGAGAACAAGCTTAACAAAATCTATGCATTTTTAAGTAGCTTATTTTTACACTGGCTTTATTAAATCTCTCTATCACTATCTTAATTATCCTAGTATACCTCAATTCTTCAAACTGAAATAATAAAAAACCCAGCAGAACATAACTAGAATAAAATATTACAACTGGTCAAATGTCCAAAACCACAGAAGAATGAAATCAAATTTAGCCTCTTAGATTCTCAAGACAAAATCATTACAGCACTTCTTCAGTTCACTACTGGAAGAGTCAATGCCACTGCAAAATTCATTGTAACATTTATAAAATAATAATAAGTTAAAAAAAAACCAACACCCACAACAAGGGCTATGAAGAAAGGTTGTATGTGTCTGGTTCACTCAAGATCACTCTGGTTCACTCAAGATCACAGAAATTGTAACCAACCATTCTCCACCGCTAATGACGAACAAGAAAAAAAATAGTCTTAATTTTAATTGTTTAGACTGAATTTCACAAAAAGCTTTGATAGTGTAAACCAGTGGAATACATTCTGAAAACAGGTCACTGGAAATTAAGAACACACCATACAAACTTACTGGGCTACAGGAAAGGGCAAAGTAGGTTAATATTTACTCAGTTCTGCATGCATGCAGGGAGACAGAAAGAAGATCTTCTGAGTTCAGTTCTGTCCTTTTCTGACTCAAGATCAGCCAGACCATGAAATTTCTACTCCTGCCCAACTCCTACAGCAATGACATGACAGTCAGTCATTAGCCATCCTGAAGAGACTTCTACAACAAATTTAAAAAGCAAACAACTACCAAGTGGTCTGATAAAGGCCCATCTTGGTCAATAATCACCACGTTATGCTCACATCAAACTTGGAATAAATGTCTTCATAAGCATATTGAGGGCAGGGGAATAGTAAAAATCTGTAAAGTTTGGATTTATTATAGAACCTTTGGCCTAATGAAACACATCTGGGTTACACTGAAGGTTCATTCAGGCCAGTAACCATTCTTCTTGGCAAAGAACAGGAGCTTAAAAGACGGCATGGTACTTCTGGTTATATTCTCCCAGCTTCTTGCAACGTGCAGTTTAAGAATGTCCCCAGTCAGAGACTGGACATAGACCACCTTGCTTCCTAGCTTCTGATGGACCATGAACTTGTCTAATAGTTTTCTTGGAACCCAAAAGACTCTATCATTGCATTTCTACAATTTAACTAGTATGAAAAACATTTCTCATTATCTCTTGTAATTTCACTGTGTGCTTCCTTCTCTTTGCAATACAGGAATAGCACGCAGCTGTTCTTTATTTGCCTGTTCCATACCAATGAAGATCCTATGTACATTTATATTTTTTTCTGGTTTCTAGTACACTGTTACCCTCTGTGAACATCACAGAGAAAAACACTGAGGTGTGTTGCCAGTATGTCATATCTGATCATTAAGGAAGCAAAGCTGACATAAATCTCCTAGGTTTGTTTGTCTCCAGGTTTTTTGTCATGTGGCTGCAGATCCTTATAAACTAGGAGCCCCTGCTATTATACTCATTTCACTTTTTTTTTCCTTTGTTCTAAATCTCAATTACCTGCACTTCTAGTTGCCTCAGGCTTAATCTCTTCTCTCACACTTCTCTGCAGCTGATGCCTGTTTCCTCCAACTGTCCCTTTCCGTTCCACACATTTAACTTCTTTCTCCATGCTGTACCGGTGACAGCAAAGAAGAAAACAGACTGCACTAAATTACCTGCTCTAAGTACTCACACACAACTGCAAAGAAAAGAGGAAGCATATTTGATTATCTGCAAAAGCTTGTGTAAAGCTGTGTGCATACATGAAAGAATATGAAAAATTTAACTACCAGCCTCTGAAAAAGTTCTACCATATTCTAAGTCACAAGATACTGACATTTCTCACAGGAATAATCCTTAAAAAAAAAACAACAAAAAAAACCAAACC
>VXBL01003214.1:115609-154130 GCA_013400195.1 Aramus guarauna
AGGTTCTCAGAACTATGTATTTTTGACTTTTTATTTTTCTTATAGCTGGGCAGCTTTACCCAAAATAAAAACTCACTTAGGCAGACTCACTTAAATCACAGAAGTGATTTTATAAAAGAGTATCTGCTTTAACAATAAATGCCTGCTATCAGCTGTGCCTATAAATACTCACTGTAAAAATCTACCCTGTAAGTATAAACTGAAACTTCCAGGGTTTTCCTCAAGATGTTTGCAAAGTAGACAACGAAGAAAAAAGCAGTCTGCTAACTATTATTGGTTACTGAAGTTGCTCCATTAAATTGATGGAATTGCTTGTTTTACAATTTGCACAAATAGGTCTACATAATTCTGTGTGCATCAAAAAGCAAAAGTGATAAATGATAGCTGTTTTCTTGCTTCCTTAAATTCATTAATTTTGATTTTATGCTATTTTTCTACTGTAAAATTACCTGAATTAAATGTATGAGAGATTACTTTAAAAGATTCAGCAATCTACCATTCCCAGTATTACCAACCAACCCTCCTGCAGCAGGCACACCTAAGGAGTGATTCCTTCCTAAACCCTTTTTAAAATCTGGTTGTTTTGATATAAGCCATCACAGATTCACATAGTGGTAGGGCTTGGAAGGGACCTCTGGAGATCATCTAGCCCAACCCCCCCTGCTAAAGCAGGATCACCTAGAGCAGGCTGCACAGGATCGTGTCCAGGTGGGGTTTGAATATCTCCAGAGAAGGAGACTCCGCAACCTCTCTGGGCAGCCTGTCCCAGTGCTCGGTCCCCCTCAGAGCGAAGAAGTTTTTCCTCATGTTCAGATGGAACTTCCTGTGCTCCAGTCTGTGCCCGTTGCCCCTTGTCCTGTCACTGGGCACCCTGAGAAGAGTCTGGCCCCATCCTCTGGACACCCGCCCTTTAGATATTTGTAAGTGTTGACCAGATCCCCTCTCAGTCTTCTCTTCTCCAAGCTAAACAGGAGGGAGGGTTTTGCCTCTAACAGCAAAAGAACCTGCTAAACCTGTAATAGGTACCTCTGCTGAATGGTAACTAACCACATCTCAAATACTTCCACTCCAGAACAGAATAGCTACTAACAATATTAACTAAACTGGAATGGTATCATTCAGCATTTTTGCAAACAAAATGTACGTTGCTTTAAATACATTATTCCTGCACTTCATTGCTCATATATTTTCAAAATATATTAGATTGAAAGTCTTTGAACTGATTAGAAGGTAAAAATAAGTAACTGACATTTTTTATTAAAATTATTCACATATCATCAAGAAGAATCAAAACCTAAAAAAAGAAAAAATTCACATTAATCTCAACGAAAGATTTTGTTTTCTTACTCATATCAGAGAAATGATAAATAAAAGAGACTGAAAGAAATCTCATCTTCTATGCATTCACAGAAATGTAACTTAGAGTTCAGGAGATAAATTTAAGCTTTACTTTCAAAAATGAACTAAGGGGAATTTAAGTGCTGAAGGGAGAAGTAGAAATGTACAGAAAAAAAAAAAATCAGAAATTTAATTGCACCATCCAAGAAGGAATTCTTTGTATTTTCAAGGCTATGCAAGTCCAACTAGGTCACTCTCAAATTCAAAGAGTACCTCAAACTAAGGATGAGAGCAGAGCATGCTAACTAGGAGACATATAGGAAGTTCATCAGGATAAAACAATATATTAGCAGCTATTTTGTAACAAATTATGTTGCTGGTTCTCTCTGGTGAGAAAAAGAAACCCCACATGTATTTATTTCAATAAAGGCGACAAAAAGACATATAATCTCAAAATGGCACTTTATATACACACATGTATTAGTTATCCTCCTTATTTCAGACATTCATTATAGACAGTGGTAGTTTACAGAGATTTCTGGAAACTACTTTACATGCTACCACTTCCTTTTGCAACAAGGGATCAGTGTTGCCCATTTCACTTTCAAAATCATAGCAGATATCCCAAAACCTCAAAATATTCAACAACAATAAAAGTTTTCTGCAGTGTCAAGGAAGAAGATAGTCAACAGCACTTTTCAAGGGAAGAACTGGAAGAAAGAAAACAACCGATGGTAGTACGTTACGGGGCTTAAACAATTTCAACAGATTAATCAGAAACCACAGAAATGTGGGCATCAAGAGACTGTAAGTAACAAATTTTAAGAAAAAACAAATTTTTCTTACACTTAATCGTTATCCTTCCTGAAAGCTGCCTAGGAAGGAGAGCACTAGGCATGCATGGAAATAAAAACCGAGAATAAAGTGCTTCATAGAATCAAAAATATTATTTGACACTGAAGCTGACAGAAATGTGTTAAATCAGTCCTTCACACCACAAAAGTTTCTGCATATCACAGACTAATGAGAAAATTCTGATTTCTTTCCCTTTAGTAACAATGAAATATTGTCTTTAGCACATCTGATAGTCAAATTATGACTTCTGATCTCCTGATTGTACCAAGTTTTCTATTCTGTCTCTGTATTTATTAATCAGGCAGAATAACCACTGAAGCACATCAAGCCAATACCAATTGGCTTAAAATTCCCAGTAGAACTGTTGTGCAACTTATTTAAACTTTTATATAAAGTCTTTGTTTGTTTTTTTAACCTTTCCCTCCCCAGTCCCCTCAAAATAGAAATACATTAATAGATAGGTTTCTTTTCTGTCTCTTATTCCTTTGAATTGTTGAAAGAATTCAGCACGCTCAGAAACTTTCACATTCATTTAGCAATTTTTGTTCTTGTGTCTGAAAGTCTAGACAATGTCTTGAAGTGGGTGGTTGGGTGGCCAACTTTATATAAATCATCTGGTTCTCTCCTTTCCCATAAGCCTCCCAGCAGATGTCTGAATCAGATACATTTGCTTAGTATATGTTTCAACCATGACAGAACCGGATGGAATCCATCACAAACAGTTATTAATTTCTACTGGTATGATGGCTCAATATAGTCCCTTAATTCTGGAGTTTCTTAAAATCTCAAATTAGTTCTAATTTTGAATGAATGAAGCACATCTACCATCACTTTTCTGTAAAATTTAAGACCAAAAAATGTAAAAATAGCTTTTCTCAATGCATGAACACCAGAAGACTCTGAGTGCATGCATAGTTCAGGAAAATCAAGGTATAGTCTACTTCAGTTTGCATGGGGAGACAGTAGTCTTTTCTAATTGCCGGTGGCAAAGACAAACACTAAATACATAACCCCTCCCAAATGCCTTACAGGAGGTGACAAAATACCACAGCATCAAGAATGTGCTGCTGTCCAAGCTAGGAAGCCTTGTTTCTCAGCTGGCTGCATCTCAACATGTTACAAAAGCTACAAGACTTTTCCAAATACACAATTAAAAAACCTCAAACAAATAACCCCCCCCAAAACCATAACAGCACAAATCAACATAAACAAAGGTGCATAAGAACTCTCATGAGACATCAGTATAACTTCCATCAGCATGCAAGTCAAACAGGTAAAAATTTTGGCATAAAAATGCAAATCTCTATTTTGAAGGTACTGTGGGAAAAAATTGGTACCTGAAACTATTTTTACTGAGAAATTTAGTTTACTTAAAAAAACTAACTGCTAGATGTGTTTGTACCCTCATCTGCAGCTCTTGATGCTCATGGTGCTTGAGAAATTCAGCACTTTGTGAGTCCCTGGAGCACAAGTGCTCATAAGCACAGTGCTTACACAGCCAATTGGCTACAGACCTCCCTCCTTTTGATCAGGAATAAATACCACCTCTCTTCCTTGCTTTTCCCTCCTTCTTTCAACAAGAAGAAAAACCTGATATAATACATTTCACTTATTCCAAAGGTCAACAAAAAAGAGAAATGTGTCTGGTTTTCTCTAATAAAAGACCCAAAATACATCTTTAAACATTAAGTTATTTTAAGATTTGTTTAGCTATTGTTTCCTCCAGCTTAATCACAAGTGGCAAACTAAGGAACTTAGTATCTAATTCATGAGGATATCAATGGGACTGCATTTCCACACAGTGGACTTCAGGAGCGCAGGTTTTCTGTGGTTTCTATTTTCGGAAAAAAATGGAAGACTAGACAACTTTCAAATAACAACCAGGAAACTATTTGGGAGACAGAAATAGAAAACTACTTCCTGGTCTTCATCCATTCTTTTACCATCCTCTGCAGCCTGAAAAATCAGCACAATTTGAAGTCAAGATACTCTTGATATTTCAATCCTTCTCTTTAAAGCCTCACTTGCTTCACTCGGTAATTCCATCCTATAGCATTTGCAGGGAAGGATGTTGCAAGGGAAGACTAAAATCTGAGCTACAGATTCAATCAAGTGCTCCAAAATTCTTACTGCAGCAATAGTTACAAGTCTGCAGCTTTCCAAATCTCAGAAATTTGACCACCTGAAAAAATGCATGTTTCATGTCAGTAGGAAATTACTCACTTTGTGAACTTTTTCTAAGATTTTCAGTTTGAATGTCAAATCTTTCTCATTTTGTACTAGGTATCTCCATCAGAGATGTTAATAGCACAGAAAACAAATTATTGCTTTAAGACAAATAAATAAAAGTATATATGCATATAAATGTCTTGAATCATGCCTAAAAATCTCTCTGCACAATTTTTTCAGTGATATAATCATGTCTGATTTAAAATACAAAGATTGATAAACGATTGATTGATTACAGGGCACAAGAATAATCATTAATTTATTGTACATATTAGCACATACAATGGAAAGTTAAATCTGGAGTATTTAAAATCTTATTAATTGTCAAATTCTCATGATACAGGACATGAGTACTGTTAATAAAATATACTTCAAATGCACAGTATATCAGGCTTTCTACAAATTATTATGAAAAGAACCCTAAATTTCGCTTTAGTAGCAGAGGCTTTCCATCAGTTTCCCCAGCACACTGACTTCCTGGCAATCTGCAGTATCTACTGATCAACCATGGACTTGCTTTAGCTTGTTCTTTTTGAATGTTATATTGGTTCTTAACATATGTGACAAGGATAAAAAGTTTTTTTTCATTTAAGATTATATTCACATCTGCAATGAACTTCTGAAGCTGAACGCTGAGAAAGCTTATGATACTCATTCAAGAAAGTATCAATTTAGAATGGAATAAAATATGAGAGACAGAAGAAAAACAAACTCAAATCTTCCAGACAATGTTGTGTGTAGGTAAAACTATCTGAACAGCAGTCAGCAACAATTTGATCTGCTATGAATTTTAACCACTTAACATTCACTACTCCAGTAATGAAGCGCCAAATCCGAACCCACATAATTAGAGGTTATATATAAAGAAAAGCATCTGTAGGGAAACAGAAAAAAGAAACACTACAAAAAAAACACAAAAACCCACAAACAAAAAAAATCACAAAACCACATAGCTAAATTTACTATTAAAGAAGTTTATTTCCCTGAAAATCAGAAGCATGTTAACTAAATGTAAAAAGAACCACCTTATGAACTCCCTTCTAGACCAGTTTATTCCAGTGCTTCCCAAATCATCATAAGGTGGTCTGCACAATAGCTGTAAAAATGTTTTGGTCTTCTGTTCTGTCTTTTAACACACACGTGCACACACAAAAGCAAGGACTCAAATACAATGAAGGGAAATAACAGCAAAAGAGCATTCAAGTCTGGGGGTGGGCTTCTTTTTGGCAAACTAAAATTATTGTGGCAATGGTGTGCAAATGTTTCTAGGAGCTGCTTTTCCAAGTCAGCACTAGTAGTCCCTGGGTTTCAATTCCAATCCTTCTCTGTCTTGCTCTTTGACTTACTACAACTGGTGCCATAAAAGCCACGAAACTGCTTTTTAACATTGCTGAATACTGAATATGCTGAACAATGCTGAATGTGAAGCTGAAAAGGCATTAAATACTTCAGTCTTCTTTGTACTCTGCATTGGTAATTTTACTCTCTTCATTGAGCCGTGAAGTTCTTGGTCTGCTAGCCCACTATGTATATACTCTTAAAAATATTTCTTGCTACTTTCAAGTCTTCTTTATTTTGTACTGGGCTGGAGATTTCTGAGTTTGCTCCTGTGGGATTAAGCTTTTCTGTTTGTTTGAGTTTTGTGATGCTTAGCCTCAGGTATCTGACCTTGGTCTCACTTTCTGTCATTTTTCTTTTCTGTTTTTGAGATTGCAATGATTGTGATCAAGGTCAAATTCCTACTGCTATTCCAATGATTTCTCCATGCTGGAAAAGTTTATTCTCAAGCTCTCAACACAGTCTTCCCTTAACTTAATTTCTTCTTAGCCTCCCAAAGGCTTCATCTGTCAGGCATTCCTGATATTTTGCCGTTTTCCCTTCTATGCTTTCTAAGGGTCGTGAGCTTGCATTTCATAGTTACTCTCCCACAAGCGTTCACTCAAATCTTTTATCGAAGGTTCCTTTGGGAAAGGATATTGTAATGTCTATACTCTATAATTGGCTTATCTAAATTCAGATCCACAAGCATCTCTGATTCAGAATTTCGCCAAAACCCAGGCATGTCAATCCAATCATGCAGTCAAAAGCCCGGACTAACCACCTAGATGTTTAAGAAGCAAAGACTTACACACTTATACCAAGCATGCATATGTTTATATACATTATAGCATACATATTTTGCATATATTAGAATAATATATTATGGCAACTAGAATTCTACTGTCCTTGTGCCAAAAACTGCAGGTAAGGTGGCAGGACTAAGCAGCAGAGTGTCCATCTTGTGCCAAATGGGATTCTCAAACAAAACATTCCACTACTGCAGATCCTTGGGACACTCCCTCAGCAACCCCATCCACTGAGAGCACACAGGAGTCATCACTGAGCAATTAAACAATATCGAGAAAGGCTATAGCAACACAACAGCTCAGTGGTTACAGCTTTTACACATAACAACCTCAATTCTGCATCCTTCTTGGCCTCAAATCCTAATCTGTGGTTTCCCAGAAACACATCCTAATGCAAAGTCTGTGCTCATCCCAAATCCAGAACCGCCTCCTGTACCAGGGTTCTGTTTCCAGTTCCACAGTTGCAGCATCCAGGTAAAGAAAAAGATTCTTTTAGATTACTTTTCCATTTTACAATTGTACTTACGGGCTTTTTACAGTGAACTGTCACTGTGTGAAAACTTTGAAGAATTCCTCAGAACAGAGTTACGCATCTGAGGAAAGTTTTGCTATTGCTGAAGCATTTGGACAAATAGACATCAAAAACAAAGGTTCATTTTCCAGTTTCCTCAATAAAACACAATGCCATGATTTAGCACAGATAACAAGATACAAATAGCTTATTTCAGTCTGTTTCTGTCCCTTAGTGCAGCGCAGTTCATTGTACCTGAGATAATGGCGCTCACTGACGTGGCTGTGTTGTTACTAGGCAACCAGAGATAAAATGCAGGGCTTAATGATTTTTATTTAATGCATTTTTATGAGAAAGTACGCTCTCTTTTTTTCCTCCCCTGATATTATTTGAGGTGGAAATGCTGTTTACACAGGCAGATATATTTAGCCATCCTCTGCAATCTGAACAAGAAAATTATTCAAACTGGATAGTCAAACAGCCAGTCAATAAATATTTCTAAACATATTGACTATTAACACTATCAAATACTTCCATCATGGCAACGGCTGAGATCTCAAACCACTTCACCAGGACAAGCATTCAGTACGTCTCACAGCAGAGAATAACAATGGCAAGAAAACAGAAAAGCTTAGGGATGTTTATGTACTCCTCACGGCAGAGAGCAAGAGCCCAAGCCTATATCACCCTTCCACTTCTCCCATGCTATCATGACACCCACATCTGAAACGGTCACACCATGTTTTCTCCTGTGACTTTGGGTTGCCTGGACTCTCTCCAAAAAAGAGGCGTCATCACCAAAAGCTGTCCCTCCTGGTGGGATTCTGCTCACAGGAGCCTCTACAGGGAGATGCACATCTTAGGACATGTCCTAATATCACAGCCCTTGCCATAGCAGTCTAGGCACACATCCAGGAGGCCTCCCTGTAACTCTGAGCTGCTACACATTTCATTTCCCATCACACAATTCAACGAGTCTGTTGAGGGGCCTGACAGCAGTGCCGCCTGCTGAATTCAGCAGACATGTCCTTCATTCAACAGAGAGTGTTGGAAATGTTACCACATTATAAAACCATATAAGCCCTCAAGTTTCTTCACATGCCAAGCCCCTCCTCTGCACCTTTACAAGGGCTGGTGACTCATATTAACTTGTGACCGAGTTCCTTTTAGATCGGCTGACTTCCTGACTCTCTCATCTTTGCAGTAGGAGCAGGAAAGTGTTTATAGATCTGAAAATCAACTGAAAGCCTCAGGCTGAGTGTGTGCTTGATGGCTCATGTCCAAAAAAAGCTATAGCTCTGACTGCATACTTAGGTCCTGCAAGTTTTGCAAGATGAAGTGAGAAACAGATGAACAGAGAGCTTTTTTTTTTTAAATGCATCTCTGTAGAAGAACTAAAAAACAAACTCTTGCACCATTTCACTTTCACATACAGATAAAGTTACCATTTCACTTTCACATACAGTTAACTAGCGTTAACTATCTACTGCAAATACTGCATTATTTAACATAATGCAAAGGTTCCTTTCCAAATTAGAGGAATCATTCAGTTCCGATGAAAACAACTTTTTTGACCCTTAATACTGGTCATCTTTCAATTAAAGTAGAAATTCCACTGGACTCAGAACAGTTGGATCTTTACAGACAGTTATCTGAGCCTCAGCATACTTCCTTATCATGAATGTTAGGAGGTTATACTTCCTGTCATGCATGTAATGGTCCAAAATATTTGTGCAGGTCAGTAAATGCCTCTCGCATTTCATTAGAAGCTTACAATCTATGTATTTCTGATCCCAAAAATGGTACTGAACAGCTGTTTTGACCATTTGCCTAGTCAAAATAAACAAGGCTGAGAGTCAGACACTAACCTGAAATTTGTCCTAGGGGAATTTTAAAAATCAGTAACTCTCCACAGTGTCACAGACGTAACTGGTAACAGTACAGCTTGACTTCCTCCTCCTTCAGAAGCCTCTCTACGCACAGCCAGTCTCGCTGGCTCCCCACAACACAGGAGAGTTTTTAAGCAAGCCATAGCCATCAGTTTGTGGGTTTGTGAGGTGGGGTTTTATTTGTCTCAACTTTTATCCTCCACATCCACAAATGCTGCCAAGTTCTCCCACCTCTGACTTGTTACAAAAATTGTTTGTCTGTACTTCAGCTAAGAAAGTGAAAAATGCCACACTGGCTAAAAGTACAGAACAGCAGCTTTAATACATTACAGAAAAAAGTGTCTTTTACTGTGGATACATGTCAGGAGATTTCACAGCTCCTTGGGTTAAAATGGAAGGACAGGTTAACAAATACAATTGATTCCCAGTGTATTTCCCACTTTCACCACGTTCACAAATAGCTTGATATTGGATTTCCAGTAGTTTGTATTTTCCTTGGTATGGATCTTACTATGTCAAGTGCCCTTCCATATTTTTATCAGAAACTAAAATAAATCTGGGGAAAGACTGGTGAAATAATAAATCCTAAGAAGGAAGTGACAGTACCAGACACAGCAGGTACACTGGGTCTACTCAAATATAACATGTTTCATAACAAAACACAAAGTTAAACATCTGTGATCACAAAACAAATACCTGCCATACTTACAGAATGCATGTTGGAAAACACTGATTACACTTTTCCTGAAGTATGCCGGAAACAGATCAACAAGGTATAAGCACAACTAATGCTGTAGGACTCCCTGTATAATGATCAGCAAAGAGTACAAAGAGGAATATGCCTCTAATTTTTCTAGTTACCTGCCTCAGCATGCCGCTTTGTGCTAGACAAGCAGATGTTGGCAGCGTAAGTCTGGTGGCATAACTGGTACAAAGACCCATGTTCGAAATTGGGATGGGAATCCCAGACTAAGAAACTACAATCCTGCAAATCCTAATTAATCACAGCATGACTCTGAAGACAAGTCTGACCTGTAGCTTGTTCGATGGAAAGGAGCTGGGATGACTTCAAATCTCTACTTCTAGGACTGTCTGCTTAAATTAAATTAAATGGTCAGTGGGTGAAAAACAGAAACAGAGCTGGGAACAGATACCAGAATTCAGAAATCCCTGCTGCCAAGACAGTATCCAAATTACCACTCTACACAAACTTTTTTCTTCTCCCTGTAAGTGGGATTGAGAATTTCACCCTTCAGCCTTGAACAACATTAACTAAGGAATCAGGCAAAATTCTTTTTCGGTTGCTTCAGTTCCCTGGTGATTAGCTCTAGACAGCTGCAGGCTGACAATGCTCAGTATTGAGGATGTACTAGATGCCATAGTGAAGTATCTCCTTCCAATTCTCTGGGTTTGAACTCTTCAATCCAAACACAACATTCTGAATTCCACTTTGGAAGAAAGACACTTAAAAGCAAGCCAAGGAGGCATTGCATTTGGTTAAAAACATCTACTTGTCCCACATCTCTGGTTATGCCTCTTCACCCATTAATTTGTCCATAAAAACCTAGAATTTTCAAGTACTATTAAAGTGCCATCTTGCAAAAAGCTTGTCAGTTTTTAAATGGTATTAAAAATGCCACAAGACTCATGGTGGACACAGTTCACAGCAGATGTACTAAAGACTGTTGAGTGGAATTACAGCAAAAAGGGTGTCACATAATTGCTGCTCACTGACAAGAAAATTCTACCCTATCACATGTGGATAGAAGAGCAGAAAAAGAGAATGAGACGGAATGTAGGTGGAAGGCTTTGATCTACTTAAATCTCTAAATGCCAGACTGTGCAAAGTATGAAGGGCAAGTGACTAGAAGGAAAAGGAATGAAGAAAAATTATTTATTTAATTTTTAAATGGAAAAATATTTTAAACCTTTCTGAAAACTAATTGTGAAACTTCATGTACTGATGCTGAATTGTCACTGTAAGTCCTGTGACAAATTCTATGGGATTTTTTGCCATAGTTCTGTAAAATGCAAAGAAATAATTCAAGTTCCCAAGCATATTATCCAGAGATGCTTATATAACAGATATATTTTCCACGTAAGAATTTACCAAAAAATCCCACAAGAAACCAACCTCAAAACAAAACCAACCCCTAAACAAAAAACAATACAAAACCGCTGAAGAAACGCAAGTCTCTTCCATTTAAAATTTACTAGAAATTGACTAGAAGAGTTTGTCTTGATCTTACTGTCAAACCACATTTAGCTTTTATTAGGTATATTAAAAAAAAACAACCTTAGTAGGGAGTGATGAAAAAGCCAATACAGCAGTCTGTCTTTTAGATATTGCCATGCCTTAGCAACTCTCCAGTCACCAGTATATTGCCAGTGTAGGCTGCTCCATGTTTTTAAATATTAGCATTTTAGACAAGGAAAAAGGACAAAAAGATTTGGAAGAAACTTCTAGATCATCTAGTCTATCCTCTTTCCAAGGCATACCCAAAATTCTGTATCTCTTTATAGACTGATATTTATTTAATTTATTAAATTTTAGAGACCGCAACTGTGATAGGTCCATGACTCACCCAATCTATGTTGTTACGTACTTATTCTTATTACCAGGAAGTTTTGCATAAGTCTTATGTGAATCTTTTCAAGCACAGCCTAAGCCTACTGTTTCTTCTTTCATCCACATATTATTTTATTTAACAAATTTGAAGACTGTTACTATGTTTCCCTTTCAAAGACTGATCACAGTGAACATGAAGTCCTGGTCAGGATCAGACGAACAGCAACAAACTGTGGAACTATGGTGAACTACTCAGCAAAACAGAGCATAGTGTTCGGAGCAGGCAATCCAAGGAGACAGGTTAGACCACTGTCCCTAGTATGAAATCCTGCAGTGAGTCAAGAAAAGAACTCTGTCCCTAGAATACAGTGCAAAACAAAGAGGTTAACTGCAGGGATATATGGCTTACTATGTTTCAAGTCCTTACCTCTACCACAGTTGTCTTGGCAGCTTTGCACATAGGTTGGTTGAAGTTTCTTGCAGTTTTCCTGCAAAAGAAAAATAAAGTGAATAGATATTAAAAGCTGTAATAGTACAAGGAAAGACTTTTCAGAGATGAGCTACTACAAATATCTCTATAATAGAAACATCACAAATCTTTTTGCCAAATACCTAGAGGACTAATACAAAAAATAGGGGGGGAAAAAAGTATTATGGAATTGTATAAGATGCATATGAAATCAAATTAAATTTTGCTACATTAGAAAATACTTATTACAGCTCTTATGACTTTCAACCAGCACATTGT
Source organism: Aramus guarauna (assembly GCA_013400195.1). Taxonomy (NCBI): domain Eukaryota; kingdom Metazoa; phylum Chordata; class Aves; order Gruiformes; family Aramidae; genus Aramus; species Aramus guarauna. The sequence continues at coordinate 127,875 of VXBL01003214.1, forward strand.
TTAACTGAAATTGGTACACTACTGTTACCTTTATTTATTAGATCCAAGACCAGCAGCAAGCTAGGCTTTGTACAATGTGCTTTCCCATTATTTCACTGCACAAAAAATGAAATTAATCTCCACAGGGGGGACAGCACAGGGCCTAACAGCCTCTCAAGTCCCACATAATTCAGACTAGGACTTGGGATAGCACTTTGCAGAGTAGTAAATTCAATTCAATTCTCTTGATTAAAAAAGCTGTGCCAGTTTTGGCACTTTACTGCAAGACTCTGGCATTCATCCTAAGTATTCCCACGCAGTATTTCTATAACAAGGAAAAAGAACCTCTAGAGTGTAAAAGCAACACATAACATGTATAACCGTGCTGGGATCTGCACCGAGATCCTAGTAGGCACAAGGAAAAACAAGTCACCTGTGTATACTTCTGTGTTTTTTGGAAAGCAAACAAAACTGTGCAGCGTAATATTTAAGAAAAATTATGTGTATTTTAGCAAGGTTCCATTGATAGCTTCTCAGCATTTTTCTCTTTTAAAATGTAGAATTCTTGAAAAATTTTCATCAAAATGCATGAAACTAGTCAAAACTTGCTTTCCTCCCACCCCCTTTCCGCAGAAGCATTTTTTTTTCCCTGACCATCCTTTCCTCTTCACCCTTTTGTGCGATGACCATGCCTAGTGCTATAGCCATGCTGAACTTTGGGAGGCTGCTGCCACCTCGTGGCTTTGCGGGAGGTAGGGAATTGACCAAATCCTGAAACGACCATGTAGTTTTAATAGGATTTCTAATGCAGAGACCTGCAAAATCAAAAGTTATACCTAAAGACACATATCTTGAGGAAATCTTCTTTTATTGGCAATGCACAGCAGCTTCGAAGCCTCTAACAGAAGGGACAGTATCTTTTGTACATAGGTCTCCTCTGTGGCTGTGTAAATACAGTAAGAAGAGGAAACCATATAACAAAAAAAAAAAAAAAAAAAAAAAGAGAAAAAAGACTTGGATTTATATTCTTCTCTTAGTGCACGAATACAATGCTAGCTAGGAGTGATTTAGGGAAAACTACCCTAAACTAGGTAGAGTGGAAAACTAGAGGAAAAATAGAGTTACAAAAGCTGAATTAAAATAGCAGGGGAATAGATACAGATGGGGCAAGGCAGATGTGGAAACAAAGAATTCAGTATTTCATCCCAAATGACTACTTTTCTGAGCCAAAAACTTTCTCAAGATCATAGTGGCTGGTCTGCCAGTAAAAGAAACTGACATAAAACTATATTTACATAGGGGAAGAAGTTACAAGAAAATCTTTCAATGTCAAATTAAGAGGACTTAATAGGCTTGATTCTGACCCTATTTATAAAAGCTTATGCAATTTAGAATGTTCTTGGGTTACTACAGTTGCTTCAGAAGCAGCAGTCTTTTCAAGATCAAAGGTCTTTTTTCTAAAGAAAACATCATCTAGCAGAAGAAATCCTAGAAACACTATATTTAATTTCCAACACAGAATGATGCTCAGGAATTTGGAGTATGAAATCCAGAAACTAGCTAAGCAAGTTTGCCTTTTTATTTTAAGATAGCTTTCTGGACATCTGGACTCAGCAATGCCTACAAAGTCCATTGTGCCAGCGATGGATTCCTAAGCTGACCCAAAGGCATGACAACAGCTTTTCTCCCAAAGGCAAAAGACAGCAAACTAGTTCATAACAGACTAAACCAACAAACTACATCCACTACATACCTAATGGTGCAGAGACGAAGGAACACCTCAGATATGAGTTGAATTTATGCACTGCAGAACCACTTGAAGCATGAAGAGGTGACCTAACATGACTGTCTGTGACCACAGGGGCCTAGACTCAGGTCATGCCTTAAACATCTCTGTTCCTTTGTCAAGAGTGTACTTTCATCAGCACCAAACTGCACCTCCACTTGTAAAGTGGAAGTATATTGGGCTAGAACAACTCCAAAGCAGAATGGTACCAGATGAAAAGGGAGGGCAGCCAAAAGAGGTAGAATATCCACAAAAGCAGAGGCACTCCCTACTGTTGTGCCTAATGAGCTATGGTCCATGGCAGCTTAAGACCTGGAGACACACTACTCTGCTAAGTAGTACTAGTACCTGCATCAGACTAACAAAGCAAAATGCCCATATATGCGTCTTTTCAGCTAGCACAGGAAAAAGGTTGGATTACTGGGAGAGAGTCTTGGATTATTTGCCTTGGCAATGGTGCACTATACTTAAGAATAATTATCTACAGGGCCACACACAGGTCTTGTTAGGCAAAAGCTGTGGTGCAGAATAGTCCACTCAGCATAAAGATGTCTGGACGGAAAGCAGCCACAGCATGCTGCATTGAACAAAAGAGCTAGGGGACACAAAGTATCATGTAGAAAACCCTGTTTAAAAATTTCTTTCTAAAGCACCTGGTGCATTCTGGATTGCCAAGATAACAGTATATAGATTCATGTATGAGAATGGACAAAAAAACTCATGCTGGCCTGTGGTCCAAATAAGTCCACCTAAAGTACTTTAAATTTTTTAAAATCTCTTAGCTTGAGGGTGATTAACAGTTTGGCAGACACTTAATGCCATTCCTATTGTCTCCACAGATACTGGAGTCATGGGAAACACACTATAAATAGTACCACACTGCGTGAAAATGGTGGTAGATATGAGTAAACAGAGTCTATGTCTACCTAGGCATACCTCACCAAATAAAAACAGAAGTCACATAATAACAAAAGTATGGAAGGATCCCACTGGCAGTGAATACATACTCAGTATGTAGCACGATGTCAAAAATACATTTTCCTTTTCATCCTGTAGATCACAGAAATATTGCCGTTATATTAGAAACTATTATAATTTCCTCCTCTGTTGTCTTCCACAGACTATGAGATAAGCTTATGTTTCTCTGTTGTAGGCCATGAGGTAATCTATATCCCACCCAAAACCTGAACGGGTCACTGCTTATTATCAGCAAATGCTTTTAAGCTAACAAAACTATACATGGAATAAGACACTGGATGATGATGTTTCTATCTTTGATTAGCTACATTTGAAAGGAGTTGTCAAGATTTTTAGGTCTTCACTCCAGATGGAAGTAGTATCTGGTATCAACTGTATTGTGGAATGTAGGAGAGATACGAAGACTTCTGAAAGAAACAGGAGGGAGAGGGAAAGGCATAAAGAGAGACCACAGGACATAATGGAAGAGGGGAAAAAAAGGGAGAATGCAACCAGCCTGTTTCTGTGGAAAATGAAAGAATTTTTCAGAGGTAAGTAAGCATCAGTAGACAGATACAGGGTAAAAGCACAGACAGTAGAGATCAAACAAAGAGAAGCCCAAGGAGGAAGACTGTTTCCTGTATTCCATGTTCCAGAGCCTAAGGAAAGCAGGTTAGCAGCCATCAAATTCATGTGTACGCGTAAAAGAAAGTCCAGTTTTCAATCAGAAACCATCTTGTCTTCCCAGTGGGCAAGCCAGGATGTCAAGAGTTTGGTCAAATAAAAGACTCTTTCTTAATTTTCAAGTACTTTAATTTATTATTATATCTGTCAGATATATAAAAATTTATGTGAATACATGTGTATATACACATACAACACAAAAAATATTACTTTAACATTATCATTTTATCTGCATATTTTTCAGTTGCCTTTTCAGCTCCTTGTTTGTTTTAATACATACAAAGATAGACTGCATCATTCAGCATCTTCTTGTAGTAAACTGCAACTGATTACCATAACACTTACCTTTTCATCTGATAGCCATAAAACAAACAAATAAAAACCAGACATTAAACATCAGCAAACCTCTCCTGCTTCAGTTCAGGACAAACCAGAGCACAAATACAGCAGCTCAAATAAATGATGCTATCACTAGTGCAATATCCAAACTTTTCACGACAAAAGATATTTAAATTCATATGATGCCTCTCCCTACAACACCAAGATCAAATTGACTTTAACCATGCTTTTCTGGGGGCAGAATCAAGTTTTCCCATCACTGACGGGCTAGGAGACTGACTGAGCTCCCTTCTCTTCTGACATACATGAACCTGCACTTCCTGGGTCAGCCTTCAATTGCAAAAGGAAAAGGACTCAAACTAACATGAAAATTGAACAGAATGTAACCACATTTCTCCACAGTCATCATCGTGTACTATCTCATTTTTAACTCCCAATGTTTTATTTCACAGCTATGTTTGAATTCTCAAAAGTCATTAGGAAAAGCAATTATATTTTGTTTTTTATAGCAGTATAACTTGACTGTAGGGAAAGGCAATATGAAAGAAAGTGAAATCAGTAAACCATTATTTTGCCATCACACAGGAGACAAGATTCTCTTTCTCTTTCATTTTCTGAACCATTAAAGAATCTTTTCCCACTGGTAAAGAAGTTATACCTGAAAATGATGTTTCCTGCACGATCAGCCTTCCATGCCTTCACAAGAGCAAAATCTCCTGTAATCGACTTCTCCAGAATAAAGTGACGCCCATCAAACTCTCGCACCTACAGAGAAAAATACACTACTGAGATGCAGGTTTCTTCAAACAGATCTCCCATGCAGTATTTATTTTATGGGGTTAATTTTACAGACTATTATATTTAGACTTCTTTTTGTACTACATAAAGTTTAATCTGAAAAACTGTAGCTTAACTGTATAATAACAGAGAAGCATGGAAAGGCTGTAAACCCCAGTTTCATCATAGCGTCTCTGTTGAGTGAAACAGAATGAGAATCAGATCCATATTCCTGCTGCTCCATCTACTGGAATTAGACATGCCTTTTCCTGCACACCTACCAGCTAACCAAAAGCTGAAGTGCTAAAGGAGAACTGTTGAAAAAGTTCACAATCACTGCTCACCACCAGAAACCCCAAATCTAAAATGAAGTGGACTTGAGACAGAGTACTCAAATCACATCATCTGACAGGCTGAATTTCATTTGTTTTTCTCTGCATTTATGATCAATATTTGTAATGATATTGAAGCCTGAGTATGTAACTGACAAACAGCTAGTATTTTAATCCTATACAGAAACATGAAATAGCATTTCTCATAACAATACAGAAGGTTAGAGTATACACAAATGCTACTTAAGAGCTATATAAAATTTCTGAGAGGGGGAAGAAGTATGACAAAAGTGTATCTGAAGCCAGTTTTTTGGTCCTGTAAAAGGAAATCTAAGCTTTTATAAAATGACACTTACATTTGAAATGGATTTGAAGAATGGATTTGATCAAATCATGCTAGTCATGTTATTATTCCCCCAAAAGACTGAGGAGAGTAAAAGAGACTTTTCCAGAAATGTTAAAATTGGAAGAAAAATGTTATCAAAATTATAAGCTATTTAATAAACAAAACACTCCTTCAAATGGTAAAGCATCATAATGACATACTCAGTAAGAAAATAAAGAAAAAAAAAGACTAAGTTAATGATTGGATACTGAAAATAGACATGTATAAAATACACGAACACCATTTTTTGTAATTACCTCTACCCCAGGGACATTCTTGAAGTATAATTTAATGCTGTTTGCAGTCTAATTGAAACATCCCCATCCATTAGCACCATCCATTTCTTCAAGTACAGTTATGGCACTGAGACATCTCTTCCCTTCTCCAAATTCTACATCCAACTTCAATATGAAGCCCTTGTTTCTCACTTGGAAGCCACATTCTTTTTATTTCTTTGAAATTTCAAATACTCAGACTAAATTGCATTTCAATTGTTGACAAATGCATTTCCTGAAAGTTTGTGTCAACTGAGTTACAGCTTCCTGTACAGCTTCAGGGCTACTTACTCCAACAGTACAAGATTTTCTTTGAATACACAGTGAATCTGGTCAGAGAACTATGAAGTGAAGAGTAACTCAGCAAGGTAGATTTATACTTGGACCAGTTCTTGATGCTAAGTCACCCTAAAGCTGTAAAAACTTTTCTGACACATCACAGAGAACTGAAGTGAGCAGTGGGAGGAAAAGTAATGTGTCTGGTACCACAGCCATCCTGTTAATCCAATATACCAAGGTCAAACTTGGCCAGGAAGTGCTTAAGCTACTGTTTATCTTGGACATATGTAAGAAATTCAGAAAACAGAAGGCTTCCTAATAACAAACTGATGGCTTACCTCTCTTGGTTGGCTAGCAATGGCAATTGTGCCATCTGGGTTGTATTTGATAGGCGCACCCCCTTCCTGCACCAGCGTCCCATACCCAGTACTGGTGTAAAAAGCTGGGATTCCTGCTCCTCCTGCTCTAATACGTTCAGCAAGCGTACCCTATGGGAAAACACATTTCAGAACCAGTCATTTGGGAACAACAAATCAAACTTTGATGAATGGCTTGCATGAACTTATTTTCACATCTTGTCATTTGGAGCTTTTTCTTCTGACTCAGCAGACCATCACATCTATTTCTTCCTCCCATTTTAGTTGTCCTTTGTAGGATTGGCACTGGATATGGCAAGACACGCATACTGGATATGCTGCACACAGTTATAAATCACTCAAGAGCACGCTGTCGCTCAACTCACTGCCAACGCCCAAGCCACAGCACTTTGCTGTGCCTCCTCTCCTTTGGCTTGTTTCCTAATCTATAACTCTGAGAAGAGCTCAGAGTTCTTTTTCTCTTTCCCACCTGGTTACGTATACTAGAGTGCTTTTCTTTTGTATCAGTCCTACATATTTATGTCTCACTCTCCAACATCATAAGAAAAATCTCACTCCAAGATGAAACAGCTACACAGAGCAGATCGACAAAGGAAAAGGGAGTCCAGTGATCTGGGTTGCTTGTGCTAAGAATAGCAAGAAGGTGACAGAACAGCATTTCTACTCTATTTGACCACCCCATCCTCCCTCTGCTCTATGTCCAGCTGAACCACAGATATTAACAGCTGAAATTCCTCATCAGCCTTAATTGTGGATGCCAAAGCCATGTCTGCCTGCTCTTCATTAGTGTACTTTCCCCAATTTGTTTTAATATTTTTCTGGATTCAAATCAAGACAAGACCATCATGGTCAATTATCTAGCGTGATGGCCTCCAAAATACAGGTTACATTTTCCCTAGTTATCCTGCAAGAAACAAAGCGACTTCTGGTAGGTTTACAAAACGGTGGTAAGAGGTAGATGCAAATCATACAATGATACGAAGTCCTGTATTCCAGGCACCCTTAGCATTTCAAGATCTCATCACGACCTCTCCCTTACTGTAACAAGGACACAACAGTCCTCCATTTTGCCTGAAGTCATACCAAACTGGAAGACAGTTTTCCAAAAGGTTATTTTACCTTGACACAAATATTTCAAATTCCCGCATCTCCTAGAAAGTCATTAATTCACCTTACTGTTCACCATTGCACACTGTAGATACAGTATTTTCATGCTGGATCTACATAGCTTGTCTGTGCAGTCCACAAAGCAAATTACATGTCTAAGGAGTTCAAGATCCTCTAGATGAAAGCATTAAACATTAAGTAGGAAGAAAATAAAAATGAATTGTGAGAGTTGTTTTGAAACATGAGAAATGACAAGTGCCTGGTTATTTCCATGTCAACTGACTGGGTATAAAACGACCTTTTCTTTTTTTTCCCCCTATCTCTGGGATTCAGGAGATATTCCCAAGACACAGAGTCCAAAATTCTCTTCTCCATAAAAACTTAAGACTGTTGCTTTTCCCAGGGACTTAATAGCTGCTTAAGGCCCCAAAATTATGTTTCTCCTTTGGAAATGCCACACACTAACATGCTGTAGGCTTTAGAGTAGTAATTTCACAAAACTAGGTCTCAATAGATTGTGACTGATACTAATGATTTTAGTATCTCATTGCCTTCAGGCTATTTGGGTAGCTTGACAGTGCTAAAATAATTAAAATTACGGTGCTAAAAATCAAAGTTGTAAATAACACTCATAACACTATTAAGAGATTAATTAGTTAAGATTTAATGAACAAGACCAACAGAGACCTGTCTCACAATGAACCGCAATCTCCTAATTTGATTCCCACCCACTAGATGGCAGACACTGCACACACAACAACCCCACAGGAGCTGCCACCAATACGGGAATTCAGCAACCTCCTGACTTTTTTCCCCTTATATTGGACACAGTAGTGAGCATGCTTCGTGTGGTTTTCTACAACGTGGGAAAAACTACCAAAAATCAAACATTGTACAATAAAATATAGGTATGTGTATGTATGTGTGTATATACAAATATATACTTGAAATGAATGTAATGTAACAAGCCATAAAAGGAATTCACACAATACGACCAGTCAGTTCTTAACGGACCAGTTGCAGCCTACACACCATGATCCAGACAAGTGCTGTTTGTCTTTACTGCACATCTGTGCACAAGCAAAACATTTGGATTGCAAAATAATTTTGTAAGAGCACTTACACATTATTCTACTCAGTATTTTAGATGGAAAGAAATCACCAGTCTCCTACAGACACTCCTTACCTGTGGTGTAAGCTCAACTTCAAGCTCACCAGATAAATACTGGCGTTCAAATTCAGCATTCTCTCCAACATATGATGAGACCATGCGTTTTATCTGCTTAGTCTGAAGCAGAAGGCCAAGTCCAAAATTGTCAACACTGTGTAGAAAAAAGCCAGACAACACTCAGCATTTATAACAGAGTTTTGTTGTATTCAACGTGCTTGATAAACATTAGTGACTTAAAAAGACAGGACAAAGTTATGTCCCCCCCACTGTAGACATAAGGAATAGGATGCAAAAATCAAAATCCAGCTTGTAGGAGGGAGAACATCAAAGCTACAATTAAAATTTAGGAGTCCAGTGCTCAGACCTCATCTCTCCCAAGGCACTGAATACATTCAAAACTGCCTTTTAGAGACATTTCACATGTAACAGCTACAAATATCAGCTTAACAAGTGGTGCTATTTTACTTATCTGCTCCTTTGAAAAGCCTTACTAATTAATAAAGGTCACACGTGGCACAACCCAACTTTGAGTAAACAAAGACTTGGCTTTTGTTTAAACTCTTGCTCCCCAGGAAAAAGGCAAGTGATTGATTAGCAGCTCAAGGAGAAAGGCACATTCACATTCGTAATACTGGTTTGTATGTAAGGTAAGACAATATTTGCATTTAAATTTTCTTATTACAGTAAATAATTCACTTATTAAGAAATTGCCTAGTCCAGCAGAAGATAAAAAACTGCAGTCAACATTTCTTCTGTGTCATAATATCAGCTCAAACTCAATGCCAAAGATAACACTTGTCTTGTGCCAGTGCTTCTAAATTCTGGTATCCAAAAGATGTTACTCTCCATTAGTATCTAGCATTTTCATGATGTTTGTCACCCTATACTGAGTACTGATGGGACAAGAACATATTTCAAGAGTTCCTGTAACAAAAGGGCTCTGTAAAAGAAGCTATTTCAACTTCAAAAAAAAAAAGATATTAAAATATAAAACTGGAAATAAACAGAGATGATACTACAAAGTCATGTTTCTTTCACATTTCCAACACATTATGCAGGGTATTGGTAGACTTTTCCATCTGTGCAAAGTTCCTCTACATTTATGTTGGTCTCTGCAACGCCTGAGTGGATAACTCAGACTTTCCACTCCCACTACAGGAAAGATGCCGCGATCCAGAAGCACCTCACAAAAAAAGATGTATATCTGCCACTAATTGTCTCAATTCACTATCACTTAATTATCCACATAATAGCTTGAGATTTCAGGATGAGAAATATTGAAAAATATTAGAAGAATCCTTTAAGAAACCAAATCCAGTATCTAGCATGCTGTAATTAACATGCACATGTGCTTTTAATATATGCATTCTATTAAAAAACATGACTCTTGAAGCAAAGCTCCAAAAAGGCTGTCTGTATTTTCTAATTCTACTGATTGCTTTAACGAAATATATCCCTTTCCTATATAAATCTCACCCTCTTGATATTCTTACAGCACCATGTCTACAATACAGCTTGCTTCTCAAGGTACTGTCAGAAATGAACTCTTTCCACTAAAGACCAGATGGAGAAAGTAATGCAACAGAAGGCTCTATTCTCCCTCCTTATACCTCCTTACTCACATTATCAGTAAGTATATCCCCCTAACCCTGGCTTTATAAGCTATGGTGATGAGGAAAAACAGCATGTAAAGGAGATATGTATCAGCGCTGTAACACAAATCTATAGTCCCCATATAATAAATAATACCTTACTCAAAAAAGGGGAAAAATCGCATCTTAAAAATCAAAATACGATGCAAAGTGAGCTGAGAGGTATTTGTTTTGCATAATAAATCAGTGTAGCATCAGAGGAAAGAACCCATGAGCCACAGCCAAACCTCATTGAATGTTAATGTCTCACCACTTCAGGATCCATATCAGACAACCCAGCTGCAAACTTCCAGCATCCTTTCAAAAGGACAGATTCAAAAAGTTTACTATTATACAGTATTCATTCTCAAATATAACAGTGGTAGCAATTAACCCACTTTTACAACAGTACCACTATCCTCATGCTTGCCAGCACTGAGGTCACGTAGCACGTGCTGCAGTGTTGCCTGTGAAGGAAGAGCTGCTCAGAGCAGTACCAGCATCAGCTCTTTGCCTCCTACCACAATACTCATGATAGCTGCATGGACAATGTATTGAGTTTGCGTGGCAAGGTTTTGCTAGTGGGGGGGCTACAGGAGTGGCTTCTGCAAGAAGCTGCTTCCCCTATGTCTGACAGGGCCAACGTCAGCTTGCTTCAGGATGGACCCACCACTGACTGAGGCGGAGCCCATCAGCGACAGTGGTAGTACCTATGGGACAACATAGTTAAGAAAGAAAAAAAAAAAAAAAANGAGGACTGTCTCCTGTGAGAGGGACCCACGCTGGAGCTGGGGAAGAACATGAGGAGTCCTCACCCTGAGGGGGGAGGAGCAGCAGAGACCACGTGTGATGAACTGACCACAACCCCTGTTCTCTGTCCCCCTGTGCTGCTGGGCGGGGAGGAGGTAGAGAAATTGGGAGTGAATTTGAGCCTGGGAAGAAAGGAGGGGTGGGGAAGGTGTTTTAAGATTTGGGTTTATTTCTCATTACTTGAGTCTTATTTGTTTGGTAATGAATTAGATAAATTTTTTTTCTAAGTCAAGTCTGTTTTGCCCATGATGGTAACTGGTGAGTGATCTCTCCCTGTCCTTATCTCAACCCAGGAGCCTTTCATTGTTTTTCCTCTCCCGTCCAGCTGAGGAGGGCAGTGACAGAGCAGCTTTGGTGGGCACTTGGCCTCCAGTCAGGGTCAACTCACCACAGACAGATGTGCAGTGAGAAACACCTCTCAACTACATGCACAGTGAGGACTATTTTAAGGTTAGAACTGTTTTAAGAGGATAGTCCACTTGTATGCATACTCAGGCATTTTGGAAACTATATGGGAGGAAGTGAAACGAGCTTCTCTGACCCAGTTCTCTGAATTTATTCTATGTTCTCTAGATATAAAGAAATTGACTTACTATAAAAGCTTTCTCCACTGCGCAACTCTGACCTATTAAAAAAAACTAAAAATCTAATTCTCATGCAATGTTAAAAGTGTTGCAGTGCCAAAGCCTCGAGAATAAAACGTGTGCTGCCTGGAAACAACCTATATTTCTAACTCCCTACAGGAAAAAAATCCAGCAGTTTGAAACCAAAAGAGCTTGGAATAGAGGAGAAGGAGAAGTCTTGTGGGCAAAGAAAGGGATTAAAAAAAAAAAAAGAAGAATAAAAATACAAGTGCCAAAATTTCCCATATAGGGTCACACAAACAAGACAATCCCTCTCACAAGAAAAGCATCAATTCATTATAAATGAATGAATAAATGAGCATCTCTCATTATAAAAGGTAATTAACAAATGTAACAGTTCAGCCAATATCTGATGGCAGTTTAATGGGTTTGTATAACTAGAGTACTGTGTAGCAAAAGTACAGAAGTTAAACAAAACTGCAGTGCTTTGTAGTGCAAGAACAAGCATGAGCAGCTTGAACCGCTTACAAACCAGTTTGCTACTTCCATGTACCGTTCAGCTGCTTCAAACTGCTTTTACTATTGTAAAACTTGCAAGTTACCAAATAGGAACAGGCAGACATGAGACTTCTGCATGCAGACAACGTGAGCGCACGTTCAGATGAGAAAGGGATGGCAACAGAGGGTCAACAGCAGATCTGTAATGGTTAAAGAAACTTCTGCCTCATTTCACTAAGATCTATAATCCTTCCTCCTCCAGTCTCAGAAGCTGGACTGGAGCTCATTGTCCTTAACAGGATTTTGTGTCCTGCAGGATTCCATACAGATACACTTGATTCCCTCATCTACTACAGGAAGTTACCTTCTCTCAAACAAAACATTGTAGTTACGAAGCTCCCTATAGTAAGTCAATAAAAAATTGCACAAAATTATTCTTAGGTAACTTTTTTTCCTCAACTCAAAGGCAGTCAATTTATTCAAAAATAAAATTGCAGTGAGGATGAGCCAACATTATACACAGCAATGAAAATACTGTTCTCATTCCTATTCTCCCCACCCTTTGCTCTTGACTTGACATCTCTATTCCAGACTAAAAATAAAAAACAAGTTCTGGTTTAGGTAAATTTCTTTAAATATAACATTTCAATATAACATTTTTAATGCTACTTACTTGTTCTACCTCTCCATATTTTGCTGCTTTCTTGGTTGTTTTGTTTTAGGCACCAAAGTTTCTTTGAACTTTTCAGCTTAAATTATGTCAATGCTGAAAACGTTACCCCTAAAATATCTGTCCTGCAAGCAATGCCCTTCCTATCAAATAGTAACCCTAGAAAGGAAAAAAAGAACTTTTGCCAAGTGCTTGGAAAGAATACATCCTATATTAAAAGAAAATTTGAAAAGCTTGGTTCAGTTCTTTAAAAATTTAAACAAAGGTGAGTGCAACAAAAATGTGTTGTCATAGATAGGAAGGAAAAAAGCATGGTGGAAGTTCATGTAATTATGTATGCTGTCGGAAGAGGGAAAGTGCTAGACACATCAGTGCTAGACACAGAATGCATTCTTTTGCCCTCAAAATTGTTATACTCTCGAAGTTTCCCCATTCTGTACTGGGATAACATCTGAATCATCAGAATAAATGAAACACATATAGGAAAAGAGATCTAATCTGGCACTCATCAAGAACATAGGTGACAAGTTTCCCATTCTACTGATGTGGAAGAGAAAAAGTAATCACAATTAAGGAGGTCTGGTTGTTTAGCAACAGAAACCTTCCTATTGTTTTGTCCGCCTCAGACCTACAAAACCTTCCTGTCAAAAACCAATGTCTGCCTTTTCTCATTAAAAAATTAGCCTTTTCTCTTTAAAAATTTACAAAGATGACTCCTAGCCATATCTAGGCCACATATCTCAAGCATACTGGAAGAAGTCAAAGGCAACATGTCAATGTGGCACTCCAGATAAATGGTAATTTGCAGCTCTCAAACTTTTTTCTTCGGTGGCTCAAGCAAAGCACATTCTACACCACAGGGAAGAAGAAATTACCTAAATTTCCAAGCTGATAAAAGCTTTAAATATCACAAGCCCTACACAGCCTGATTAACTAGGGAATAGAAATTTGCATTCTTATACAGAAAAAAGGAGACTTGGAATGTCACACTACTTTAGCAAGAGATGTAAGACCTTTTTTGGGGTTTTTTTACTAATAGGATATAATTATACTCTCTTCCCTCTCTGCCTTTGTAGAGACATTTATAAGTGTCTAAGAAAAGTGGGAACGTTCAGGACAGACTGGCTGCCCTTACTGGGAACACTGGAAACCACTGGTAAGCAGTGTCAGTTAGTATGAGGGCTTCATTCTACATCTCTTAAACAGAACTCTTCCTCTATACTTGCTCAAAGATTCTCCAGGACCTGCGGTGCATATTCCTGGGAGATCCCGAGACCAGAAGTCACTGGTTATAAAAGATTAACATGAATATTTGAGTTTTGGAGAACTAAAACATGTTGGCCAAAGAGGAACTAACCTCCTCTTGTAATTTGGGGATTGGAAGGATGGGAGGCTAACTACATTATCCCTGAGGACTATGGATTGAGAGAGAAAAGCATGCAGGAAGAATCCTGGTGCAATGCTCCACCTCAGGCAGAAATCAGTTTCCTACAAATTGCTGTAAAAAAAAAAACATATTTATGGTTGGTCCTACTCCTGGAGAATGCTTTATGTAAAGACATTAGTCAGCTTCTGGAGATACATGAGCAGTCTCTCTAGGCATTCGGCAGGCCTGACTGTTGCACAACTATGCATGAAACTTGATAACAGAGGGATCTGTTCCAGAGCTAGAAATTTTCCTGGCAAGAGGCCAGGACTAGGAGAGGGAAACAATTTCCTCTATAGTTTTCCACTTAAAGAAGGCTTCATGTCCTCTATTTTGCAACATCAGCTTTTCAGTCCTTAAAAGGATCTGCTCCAAGTTACATGCAATTAGGTCTCCTGATAGGTCCACACTTCCTAGGGAAGTCCAGATATGCTCCCCAACTAAAAGGAACACATCTATCACTACCTGTTTGGCACCTCTTAGTAACACAGTCTTAAGCTTTCAAGCTTACAAGGGTGCCTGACTATAGCATGAAACTTTACCAACATCAAAGAAGGTATGGAGCTGAAGATGCCATCCAGGTTCTTAGTGATGCACATAGTATAATCCTGGCAGCACCAGAAAGTGATCCTTTATAGCAGAAAATCAGTAGATGCCTACTAGATGGCGTTTGTCAGAAGACACCAAACAAAAGTGCAGGTACACCAAGGGTAAAATAAATGTGGACAACCACTCACACAGCATTTCTTGGTGACCCATCTTCCCCAGTCATCTAGCTGTCTTTTAACAGTGAGACTGTGTCCTACAATAATCCCCCATACATTACACTGTAAGATTACTAAGGATTCAGCTCAGATGATACTCTGCTTCTCCTTTTCTGTCTTCCACTTCTGGCAGGGTACACAGAATGAGGGCAAGATGAGCAATGGGAGTCAACTAACAGGGAGAGGAAAACAGATTCAGCTCATAGGAAGGTAAATTAGACAGAGGCATAATGTTTATTTGCCCTATTGATACTTGGAACACTGTCTTCAGCCATCTTTTTTCTTTCCTTTTTCCAAGGACATTTTCCCATCTGTCCTAATGGGAACTACTTAATGGAAAGCAGAAAAGAGAGGCAGAAGCTCTCTCAGCTTCTCTCAAAAAAAGAGAAAGAAGAGATAAGTATGGGTGCTGCCCATACTAAGACAGTTCTGGTCAGGAGAAGGAAGAGGTAGGACAGAAAACAATCCAGTGGGTCACAGCTCCCAGAAACCACAGAAACTGTTGCACCACCTATTTCAGCCCATGCAAAGGACAAAAGAAACACTGCACTGAATCTCTCTCAGCTCAGCAGCCTGGGAGTTCTTCCACTTTGAGGGGAGAAAGAAGACAGAAAACCAGGGAGCCCACAGTTGCTGAGAATCACGAAGCCCTGCATGCAACTTGGCATGACTGAGCCTTAAACTCCCTCTGCTTCTTCTTTGCAGCGTTTGCACTGCACTCTTCTCCCTTCACTACTAGACCCTTTTTAGGGGAACTCTGACCTCTCTGCTCTTTATCTCAGCTCCAGCCTCACAATAAAATGGCTGTGTTCTTCCTCTGCCATCCTCCTTCAGAAATGATACTCCACTCTTGTAAGAATGATGGGTGCAGACACATAGGCCAAGTCCATCAGAAGGTTGTGAATGTAGATAATTTTTGAAGAGGACAAGTACTGTACATTGCATAGTTACATCAGCAGCACTCTCCTCTTTCCAAATTCCTTTCTGCTATGAAATGGCATACTGTGTTCTTAATGTGAGCCTGCAGCCCAGAAAGCCAGTCGGATCCTGGGCTGCATCAAAAGAAGTGCAACCACCAGGTCAAGTGATGTGATTCTCCCCCTCAACCCTGGTCTAGTGGAGGGTATCCCTGTCCATGGCAGGGGAGTTGGATGATCTTTAAGGTGCCTTCCAACCCAAACCATTCTCTGAGTCTATGATTCTATTACAACAAATAAAACAACTCTACTGAGAACTTTCAAAATTTACCATATTTTCCCTTCACACTGAAGTTATATGGAACAGAATTAATCTGATAAACATTTGAATTTCATCATGAATGCATCATACTTCAAAAATCTCCTGGCTGAAAGCTAAGTTTAATTTTTATTGTCACTCTTCTAAATCCAAGCTGACAGAGTTCCTCGACCATGCTGAGTTCCATGCCTATTTTGTCTTCCTCATGTGTAATCACAACCAGAAATTCATCTGCACAGCTGATTTCTCAATAGTTCCATGGAGTGCAAAGTTTAGTACAATTCACACTGCCAAAATCCTAAATAACCTCCACACTAAAATTAGCAAGATGACCTAGTCAGATTTTCAGGGATTTGCAGTTCACACAGTGTCACCAATTTAACAGCTGTAATAAAGCATCTGATTAGATTCTTTACAAAGAATGGAGATTTTTAAAAATAAATAAACTGCTTCAAATCTTCAACTTAACACTGCAAATATCTTATATACCTTGCCTCATTATTTTGGTAACTTGCCATGCGCAGGATTTTACCTAACTCCACTCTTCTCTCTCCACCAAGACAGACAAAAGTCATTGGTGACCTTGTATTTCACTTCTGAAAGTTTAGTTAAATTGCGATCATTAAATTTAATTTCTTACGCAGATACAAAAATCACACACACACAGCGTAAGGTACTCTGAGCATCACCTTGATCATATCTTTGTGTACATACAATTTTTCTTTCCAGTCCCTCATAGCCTTTTTCAGTTACATTTTAGCTCTTTGAATCAAGGGAATGTCAAAACCATGCCATTAAAACCACTTGACACTTTATACTATGCAAAAAAACTTCTCAACTTTCTGTGAATTTGGAATGCAAATTCCACCTGACAGCATCTTTAGATATATATATTTAAATATTATATATTGTAGTATATAAAAGTAATATAAATATATGTAAGTATATATAAGTATAAAAATCATATATTCATATATATATAAAAGTAATAATAAGGATGGAATTAAGCCATAGGAGTTACATAAGCAAGAACAAATAGAGAGTCCACAGCAAAGATGGCAGGCACATTTCTTTTTTAACAAAAACATACGACTCAAAGCAATGACTGAAAAATTACATAACCTTAAACTTTAATATACATAATATTTATCAATACTGCCTTAAATTCAATTCCTCAGAATATAAAAATACCTTTTGTGCTTTACAATATGGGCTGCAGTAAGTTTACCATTGCATCTGATGCCATAGAGTAGTGCCTTATCTGGAGATTTGGCAACTCCAAATAGTCCATTAGGAAAACAAGGGTATTATGTTCAACAGAACTTAATAACAGCATACTTGGGCACCATGACCAAGAGTTCAAATGTTTATCTCAAAGCTATTTTCTCCTTACTAATACATAACAATGTAACAGAAAAAGAATTTCTCAAAAAGAGCACAGAGACCAAAGGTTCAAAAAGCTGGTAATGCCTTTTAAGCAGACTGTCTGAATCTGTAATAATCTGACAGCATGCTGTTGATCTCCTTTTAAGTAATTACCCAGGTGATTAGTATTAGAGATATTAACTGTGACTTCTCTATTTTTACTGTAAGCGAAACACTACTGTTCAACACTATTGCATTCAAAAAGAATGCATATTTAAGTCTCAAAAGCAGACAAAGCCCAGAGGGAAGTAGGACATTTGATACAACAGTCAAACAACACGTGCAGCTTCTACAAGTAATGGACTTCATTTTTACCAAGTACAAATTCAGCCTATTGAGGTGGTAGAGACAGAACAAAAGTGTGTATCTCAGAATGTGATTATACCCAAAATCAGTTATCCATTTCATTAAGCAAAATTAACTAAAAATAATGTGTGCCAATTTCTTAAGCTTTCATTTAAAATATTTGGCTGCGTTGACAAGTACATAGTTTTTGTTACAACGTAGATTCTGAAACAATAGGTCTGATAGCCTGCATTAGGGAAGTCTTAGCATAAGCTGACCTGTAACATCCCAGCCCGCTCTAACTTGAAATCAGTATGCAACAAGATCTGCTCAAGCAGATGGAAAAACAGCCATGCACAAGAAGGTAATGTATACTAATCACAACTACGTTGGGAATTTACTGAATCAACATTTAAAATAAGGACCTACTGACATACATGGAGCGAACCAAATCTAAGCAATAATGCAGCAAAAATTTAATAAAATGGATTTTAGTAGCTTACTGAGACAGAATCCTCTAAATTTAAAGGGCTAATAATAATATAGTGTAAAGGAAATACTTAAAATATTAACAACGTAGGCAAAATAAGTTATAAGGGAAGGTGTGAGAGGTTGTATTTTAGAAGCACGCCCACCCACCACAGTATCTTTCACTGTCTCCCTGGTTCACAAGCTCCAGTTTCCCCAGCAGCAAGCTGAGTAAATACCAGAGATACTGGATATTTGTATTGCTTCCCTTTCAAACACTTTGCCTTATTTGGCTTGGCAAAAGAGCAACTACTCTTAAAGGTGCCATTTCACTAGTTAGCACACAGCATCTGCACAAGAATAACACACTGCAACAGACAGTAAGCTCAACATGATGTTTCTAACTAGGGTGTCTAACAGCACCTTGTACGCAACTGTACAACCTGTCCTTGGCAAGCCTTTCAAAGGCCAAAACAAGGACTTTACCTGCCAGCAACTACATGATTTCAACAAGGATTTGCAGGAGGAATCTCCTCCCTATTACACTGCAGCACAGAACAGTAGGGTGTGGACTTGTGAACATCCTACTCCTTTAAAGTTGTTTCCAGACTCTGCCAAACATTTCTAGGTTTTGCTGAACCTTCTTTCCAGCTATAAGAGAGTTGGTAAGAGTGCTTCAGGACTTCCTAATTACTCCTTTCCCCTAGATGTAAGTGAAGTACTGTCTCCATTGCTGCTATTTTAGTAATAAATAGATAGCTCTCTAACACGTTTTGTTGTTCATGCATATTGAAAGGCATGTGACTTAATCCATGTGGCTGCACTGCTCTCCAGAATAGGTTGTCTGTCTATGCATTTGGCTCTTTCACAAGTTGCCTGCTAACCCCGCTGCAGGATGAGAAAACCTAACCACAAACAATTACCTCCAGCTTGCTGGAATAGCTGGAGAACAGAAAGCAGCTGCAGTCAGGAAAATGAAACACAGCAGGGTACCAACTGCAGCGTAACAGCGCCAAAGCAAAACACACTGAATCCTGAAGGATGTTGGAAAGTGGCAAATTATTCATCCCACAAAGTACATGACTTCTCAAGATTACAGGAAGAATTCATCCTTTGAATAGTATTGCTGCAGATTATATGACCACTCTGCTACTTCAGTTTTAAAATCCATTTATTAGTATTGCAATACTTTATAATATCACTATACTTTTGGACATCATATCAGAAGATGCTTAAATGGTATCACTCACTGTGATAAGGATTCTGACTTTATTAATGACAACATCTGTCATTAACCTAGTTCCCAAACCCTACCAAACTATAGCAGGTTAAGTTCCATATAACGGTAGTATAATAAATAAAAACAATAGATGAGATTGTATTTTATTATTAATTTAATTTCAAAATAAATGATACTGTTCAATATGAGAGCAAAACCAGGATTTACTAGACTTTATGAAAAGCCTAGATGCCCTCAGGCATTTTCAAATCATTCACCTCATTCCCAGGAGCATCCGTGCAATCTCTATCTACGTATATGTGCATCATTCAGAAATAGGAGTATCAGGAAAGTGAATGATCTCTAAGTAATTGATCTTTCCACTCAAAATTATTTCGGTCTTTTTCTCTCCCCTTTTTATGGAGAAACTGTTTCCCACAAGAGTCTAAGAAACTTGAGTTTGACTGTGCATGTGCCAAATACCAAAACAAATTATATTTGTTAACCAATTAATGTGCAATGGCAAGCATGAAGCACTGAAAAAAAATGACGAACATACTTGAATTTCAGCCTCAGAAGCCTGGAAAATATATATATACACACACACATGCATACACACATACACACATATATAGTCAGCATTATTATATAAATCCCACCTAATTCACTTCTTCAGCAAGGCTGAAGGAATTGAAGGAGCAGGGTTTGACATCTATTTTTATTTTGTATGAAGAACAAAAGTTCTTTATACCCAAACAACCTTTCTGTCTCACCTGAACTTGTCTCTCTCTTATTCTAACATAGTTATAGAAGAATGAGGACAGAGTTGGGATTGTTCAGCCCGGAGAAAAGGCGGCTCTGGGGTGATCTAATTGCAGCTTTCCAGTATCTGAAGGGGCCTACAGGAAAGCTGGAGAGGGACTTTATCAAAGAGTGTAGTGACAGGACAAGGGGTAATGGGTTTAAGCTGAAGGAGGGTAGATTTAGATTAGATGTTAGGAAGAAATTCTTTACTGTGAGGGTGGTGAGGCACTGGAACAGGCTGCCCAGAGAAGCTGTGGATGCCCCTGGATCCCTGGAAGTGTTTAAGACCAGGTTGGATGGGGCTTTGGGCAGCCTGGTCTAGTGGAGGGTGTCCCTGCCCATGGCAGGGGGGTTGGAACTAGATGGTCTTTGAGGTCCCTTCCAACCCAAACCATTCTGTGACTCTACGACTCTATGATAAGAAAACAGTTTCCTCATGGTTCCTTTTTTTTCCCCTTGCAGCTCTTGTTCTGCAATTGGATAAAGGCTGAGCTTCTAAAGAACAGGTGGGAGACATCCAACCCAAGCAAAGGGCTCATAATTACAAGCATTAATGAAGTTCCATGAAAACAGTACAGAATTCTTCTTATTATTTCACTACAAATACTGCATTCAAAAGTTAAAAGTTCACAGAAAATGTAATAGCGCAGATTACCATTTGCTGAAATTAAGTAACGTAATAAAAAATTTAAGTAAAAACAACAACAAAACAAACTGAAAGAATGCTCACAAACTATCTTCCTTACCAACTGAGGTGTGTAATCCCAGTACATCTAGAAGATTCATTTCACAAGACAACAGACTTTAGTATGAGCTCCCTCATCAAAACAAATTTGCTGAAGTGAGTACAACTAGGAGACATCAGTCTTCCAATATTCTTTAAATCTACAATTAACTAAATAACACTAGAATGATTACATTGCTGAAGGTGACATTTAATAGGATAAGTCACTGAATGAAGGTTAGGACCACCTGCAGATGCTAGTCATCCAACAACACTGCAAGGAACAGAGTATCAGTCTTAGTGACCAGGCTGATTTCAAATATAAGTCATTACATTCTGCATATCAATATTTTTATTTAATTTAATTTCTCATTAATCAATGCACTTCAGCAGAAGTGGCTGTAGTTATTTGTCTATATGAAGATCATTAGGTATTGTGGAGTCTACTACAGCTTATGTAAAAACTAGTCCTAATGAGAAGCTGAGAAATTATATGTAAAAGCATTGTCAATCCCACGTGACTTTCTTAATGGGTAAACATTAAAAAAAAAAATCCAAGACTCATTAAAAAGGCTCTCCATTCTTTCATCATAAATATTCTTCACTGTTGTGTTGTTTGGGCTTTTTTTTAAGGAACAGAATTACAGTAAGAAGGTCAGAAAGCATCAAACTGTAGTTAAAAAATAATCCCTATTTAGCTCTTCACACACACAAAAATCACTGATAAAACATTTAAAGGACCATAGTCATAATTTTCATTTACAGTCAACCCGTTAAATATATATAAATACACTTAATTCTGTCTACAACAGTGACAATTGCTCCTTGACAAAGCTGAGTATACATATAGTACTGTACTTTCTGGGCTCATTCCAAAAATAATGCTTTCAGACAAAGCTGCGTGGTTAATACGAAAATTCTTATGATGAAAAGTAAGACTTTTTCATACATACTAGCCTTTTCACATGAACGGAACACTTACCAAACCACGGTCATATGTATACCTACCCTGCATTATTACTGACTGCTGTTATTCCCTTTACTCCAGTCTTCAGTAAACCTCCAATGAGGTTTTCAGGAATCCCACACAATCCAAAACCTAGGTAGGATAAAAGAAAACTGAATATGTAACAGGTGTTTGAAAGAACACAGATTAATCACATGTCTGAGAACATGCACTGTTTAATTAAAAAGCTTTTCTGAGCAGAACAAGCTCCTTAGCTGAGCCAACAACCAGCACTTCTGGAAAGAGTTGCACCATAGTACTTGGAATCTCCCAGTCACTAGATGCTTCCCAGTTTGGATTAAAGCAGTTTAACCATTAGAGGCCTGCTCACATACAAACGGCCTTTGGAGAAGGGCTCCTTGGATCTCCTGATGTGTGTACTGCATTGTACTCATTATTCCTCCTTTTCTCTCTACCCAAATAACCTTCAGTTCTTTGCTGCACATAACGTCAAGCAGGCAGAGCAAGGAGTTCTGCCATATAGCTTAGCCTATAATTAGGCGATAAAAATCTGGGAATCTTAACGCTCTTAGGAAGATGTGCAACTGGAAGCACAGTAACTCAGATCTCCACCCAAGCTGAGGTGGTTCACACTCCTACCTATTATGCAAGAACCCAGTATGCCTAAAATAAAATACCATGCCACATTTGAGGCAAGACAAGGCTCTAACACTACAACTACTATCATTTCCTTCCCAAACACTTAGCCTCAGATCTTCTTTTGATCCAACAACAAAAAAAAGACAATAATTCTTCCTAGAAGGTACTTTGCCTTATTACATACCTCCAGTTAGGTTTCCCATGTTTTACAACCTTACATTCATTACTTCTTCAATACTAAAAATTGCTTATAGCATACTAAATAGAGAGATTGCTTTTCTTTCACTAGATTGACATCATGAAATTGTGGAAATCATCTAGAATATTCAAAACCTCAAGTCACAGTGAAAGTCAGCATGACGCAACTTCTTGACTCTTTTGGAAATGCTACACATAATCATTTCAGGTAGCACAGGTAAGTATTATCTTCACTTCCTACAGCGAGAAACACATTCGACAATTTGTTCAAGGTCACAGAGACCCAGTGACTAGGCAGATACAGAACAGAGAATGCCACCATAAAAACTATCAAACTAAATTTTATTTCTTCACGATCTGAAATAACAATGCTAACTTGAAAAAGTCCATGTTGATTTTCTGCATTCAAACCGGCACAAGTCTAACACTTCACTAGGGGGGAGAAAAACCTAATGATTTTTCTGAGGCTTTTTCCCTCCACTAAGAAACAAACCGGCATTTTCTCAATGAGAGAGGCTACCCCTCATTAGCAGAGTAGGAAATCACTTGTTTAAAATACCCATACAAGTATATGGATTCTCAAGTTAGTTAGTATTAAGAGAAACATGGTAAAGTGGTAAAAAGTATCTAATTAACTGAACATATGATTGCATCCATAAAGAATTTAAATATTTACCACCAACAAGGACAGTTGCTCCATTGGGTATATCTTTTACCGCTTCAACAGGATCAGTATAAAATTTGGTGCTACGATGACAGCTGGTAGAAAAATAGCATCCACAAATCTGGAACAACATTAAAAGAAAAAAGTGAATTAATAAAAAGCTTTGTATAGTAGCTTTATAATGATGATCATCCCTCTCACCAGGTACGGGGGGAAATGCACAAAAAAAGATCTTGCTACTGCAAACACTAAACATTGAGGAGGGGAGGAGAGAAGGGTTCAGGTCTCCAAAACAAAGACTCTGTTGTCTCTTTAACCCCCACATTACCCATATTTTACAACATTCATATGTATTATGAAAGCTTTGAGCTTAATATGAGCTGCATCAATTTGACAATATCCAAACAGATTTCAGATTTCTGAATTCTATCCTGAACTGCTGATAAATTGTGATTTATTGTGAACAGATTCACAAACGCAATTCCTCAGCACGAGTTAAAGCAACCCAAAGACTGCTTTAACCTACATATTGCTACTTGTGGCTTCAAAGATATCCAGACACCAAACACATTCAGAAATTTCTGAAGCAGAGAGCCACCACTGCCACAAAATCTGAGTGGAGGCCAAGGAATAATATGAAGTACAGTGCTGTGCTGGCAGTACAGTAAGCAGGGACTCCCTTCAACAGAGTGGAACTCCCCACCAGCTTCCTAGCGCAGTGTTAGAGCTCTTTGTGTTGTTGAAGAACAACCCAGAATCAGGGAGATTCCAACAAACTGATGAAATAGGGAGGGAAAGAGGGAAACCAATATAAATCCCATCCACAAAACTAGACTTTACAGTGCAAACCCATTACAAGGTAACCACCATAACTCATCTGTTACATTCTTAGGTCACAGTTTCCCTAACTTTTCTTCTTTAAGTATATCCCACTAATACTACAATGCATTAGTACTAATCAAGTACTGTCAAGGCACCAGGAGCAACTGACATTTCAGTCATTACATTGATACAGTCTCCATTAATTGACAGTATTTGGAATTTAAAATTCTACTCACTGGTGTTTCCACTTCTAATTTGATAGTAGAAGTGAGAAATTTTAAAATGGGAAAGAGGGAGAAAAATGAGTAAATAAATAATAAACAAGCCAATCTACACTCATTTAAAGACAATAGCCTAATTCTTCTCTAAAGACTTGCCTTAAGATCCAGTAACAACCACGGCAATCATTTTTGGCTCAGTTTCAAGATTATACAAACTGCCTTCTTTATAAGATTAAGGCTGCAAGAGTTTACACTGAATATTAAGAAAACCTTTCTGAATGGAGGCTTATCTCATTGCCAACACTGATGTTCCTCTGTTCTGGTGGGCTCAAAAAAAAAAAAAAAANCTCAGAAAAAGACCCTTCCCCATGCTTAATTATACCATGGCTATTTCTTTCAGAAACATTTTTTCATAATGACATTCATACTGCAAAGAGCAGTATCTCTTCTGGTCACATGTGGTATACAAGCGGCAAAAGTCACTTGCATTTAAGTGCTGGCAGCCTCATGAGCCCAGGTAAAACAGGGCTGCAGGCAGGCATGAGGGCCAGGGCTGGCCGTGTCCCTGTACTCACACATAGGAAAATACTTTAAAGGGACCATGTGGTACCTTTTCTTTAATCTTCCCAACTGCCTGTAACAGTGGGGAAGAACCGAGCAGCATGTGTTATACGTGGATGTCTCTAATGAGTGTATCTGCCCTTCTGTACTAAAAACTTTCTTTTCAATCCCTTTCCCACCCACTCTGCCATTTGAGAGCAATGGGCTTTCAGGGAATCGAGGTGCTAGGGATCACCTGCAGGAGCTGGCTGCAATTCTGGCAGCCCAGGTTTAAGAGAGAAGTAACACAGAGACAGATGAACACCTAGAATGATCAACAAAATTGAAGTCAATGTCATAAAAGAGCAAAACATAACTTAGCAAAACAAAGACTGAAATATGATTATTGGTCCATAAAGGCATCAGGAAGAGTAAACATGGGCATGTGAAAATCAGTAGTTGAGCTGCTCGAACTAAAATAAAACAACGAAAGCCACAGGAACAATTCTGGCTGAAGAGACAAAAAATTGACTTGCCTATGGTTACACGTGGGCTGGAAACCATTAGACTAGTGAGGTTTGGCAGAAGCTTCCCCCAGGAAGAGCAAAGCAAGCACGCAAGCTAGCTGCACGGCTGAACTCCACGCGTTTAGGAATGGCAGTACAGAGCGGGGCTGCCAGGGAGCTGTGCTGGACTCTCCCTGCCTACACCTGCAGCCTACCTTTAGGAAAGTCCAACGCAGTGAAAGCAGGGTTGAAATACACAGTAACATACTGTAATTGCGCTACAATTTCAAATGCGGGGGAAATAAAAAAATTAAACCTCAATGCCAAACCTCCGGGCCCGGTCCCCCAAGGTCACCGCATCCCTCCCCGCCGCCACGATCAGGCCTGCCCCGGGGCCGTGCTCTGCTCCCCGCCGCCCGCCTGCCGCAGCGCCCGGGGGCCTCCTCCGGGCCACAACCGTCACGTTAACATTAAAAAAACCCCAAACAAAGCCCATCACTTCCCCTCGGGCGCGGGCATCGCCACCCTCGGGGGCACCAAGGCGGCCGCCTACCCCCGAGGCTCCGGCCGCCCGATGCCGCCCGGCTCGCCCGCCCGCGGGAGACGCCGACCCCCTGCGGAGGCGGCCCTGAGCGCGGCCCTGACGCGGCGGGTACCCCGGCCAAGGTCACTGCCGCCCGGGCGGGCGCGGCGAGAACGAAGGCCCG
>VXBL01003214.1:154508-175086 GCA_013400195.1 Aramus guarauna
CAATGTTACAATTACTTAAATTGTAAGCAGGGGGTAGGGGTTCGGGGGGGGGGGGTTTCCAGTTTTCCTTCTGATGCTCCACTGCTTCCACTGATGGGCAGCTCGGATGCACCGTCGCAAATGTCTCCCTCTAAAGTTAAGGTGGCTTGAATTTCTGTCCTATCACTTCGTGACCGAGGGCTGACATCACAAGCACTGAAGTAAGGACAGAGGCTTTGGACGGTTAGGTTTCCAACGTGTAGCCCCCAGGCTGAGACAGGGTCCAGTCAGCACATGGTCTCCACCGGTCGCTTGCATGCTATGTTTGGGTGGGAAAATGTTACTAGAATAGACGTATACTTGTTTAAGCAGCCACGTGATGTGAACTGGTGGCATTTCTGCCGCTGCTAGAAGGAAAATTCAAAGCATGCCTCTGCCATTATTTACGCTTTCTAAAAATACCCTGAATGATCAGTGCATGCCCTAGCCATGGAACAGGATTCACAGAAAAAAACATGAGAAGCTGTTTAGGTGCAGGAAAGGAGAAATTCCCCTCATGCACATGACAGGAGATCAGACTTCTTGCGGGTCACACTGCTCCTCGTCTGGTTTCCAGGCTGTCTGCAACGCAGCTGCTGGCTTCACTGTACTTAGCCATCATGGTATGAACACACAGCAGGATAATTTACAACGAGGAAGCCAAGGTTTTAAGAGCCTGCTGCCAGACTCCAAAGTGTATGTGTGTACGCAGTCCATTTTGTTTAGAGCGCTGGTCCAGCCTTGCAGGTGCTGGGCTGTGGCCCCTGCCATGCCTCTCTCTCTCTCTCACATATTTTAAAAGGTGGTGGTACCCATAGTTAAGTTCACATAACAAATAAACCTTGCAGATGCCAGTGAAGCGTGGCGGAGACACCTTGGCTATTGGGAAAGTTTTGGGTTCGGTTGGGTTCCCCNATTTAGCTAGTCAGTTAAGTCTGAGGCAGTTCCAGATCTACAAGGGGCTTAGTGAACTGAAAAACAAAATAACAGCACAGCTTGTATCCTTCCAGGGCTATGCATCAGCAGAAAAGTTTTACAGGACTGGATTTCTGAACCTCAGCTGTACCTAAATTTCATATAGACATGTACATTCCTTATGTCGTGTTTCCTTTCATGAAAAAAATTCCCTAACCATTGAAAAACTTGTCTAAAAGAAGTTCATTCTCTTTGGTTCAATAAAAATTTTCCTCTAAACCAACTGTATATTCTCAAACTTACCAAAGTTTCCACTATTGAGTACTTGTCACGTACCCAGGTAGCATTTATTTTGCATGGGATTTGCACTATTTGGGACTCCACCAGCGTTCCTTCTTGCAGGCTGCAGGAAGGGGGCTCACTGCATGCAGTAGGTATAGTGCATGAGTAGTAATACCTCCTTGGAACATCTATTATGGAAAACTGGTAATTCTACTTACAAAAATTACAGTTTCTGAACTGGGAAATTAGGGGGATATAACTTTTCCTTATCAAGTGCTGTGGGTTATCTCAAACCAAAATTATTTTTAAAAAAACTGTGCAAAGTCCACATGCTTTGGACTGCAAGCCTCTTATTTTGGTTTACAAAAGCTGCAAAGATAATGAGTAGAAAAAGAATTTGTTCTGGAGTAGTTTATAAAAGATAGTACATCACCTACTTTGTCTTAATTTTTAAGATATCTTAAAGCTCTTCACACAACAAGGAATACAACTAAGCAGCCAACATGAAACAAGTCTCTACAGTGATCAAGAGTATTTTTAATATGATCTTATTTTGCTCACTGAAGTAAATCACGTAACAGTGGTAGCACACAACTCAAACATTTTTCAAGTTCAATAGCATTTACAAATGAATAGGGGGAGAGTTTTGAGCCTTTGGTGCCAAAAACAAGTCAGCAGGTAGGCATTCTGGAGCTACCACAGGTTAATCATTATATACACCACATAACACCAGCTTACTTAGACTATTGCTAAGCATAATGAGACGTCCAAGTCAGCACTCCAATACAGTGAAATAATATTTCCCAAAGAAGTTACCAAAGAGTTAGCAGATAAACAGGCTATTTTTCTGTGTTGGATTTACCCGTATAGGGGAAAGAACCCAAACTCTGAGATTAACGCCTTTGTTTCTAGACAAATTTCTTAAAGTTTGTTTATACTTGACCCAGATTTTAGCTAACTGAAATCTAGCAATTTACCTTTCTTTCAGATCCATTGGAAGTTGGCAATAAAATCCAGTTATTGAGGCATGAAATTCACATATGGAGCCACGCAGAAGGGAAAGCTCTAGTGAGCAACTAGAACACACAGAGAACACCTAAACTTAGCTCCAGCAGGTTAGTAGGTCCCAGTTCTCAAACTGTTTCAGTACTTTTGAGTATTACTCAAAATACTAAAGTACTTCTTTATTAATAATTTAAAAGTACTTGAAACTAATCTTTGGATAAAGTGGAATGAACATGATCCCCTTGATATGGGACGGAAAGTCAAATAAAATTTAGTATTTTGTAGCATCTACACCTTCCTGCAAGAGTAGAGAACTACAGGGAAAACAAGTAAAAGAAGGATTTAAATTTATGATACAAACCTAAAGGCATTAGATGATTATAAATATATTCCAACTGAGAACACAAAAATAATTACAAGCTCCTGTGCAATACATTCAGCAATTTTAAGATCAACTCATAGTGTTTACAGGAACTGTATTTACCTAGGGGAAGACAAAAGGGCTGCCACTTGTATCACAAATGATTACACTAGTAAGCCATGTGAACTTAAATATTCAACTTATTAACAAGGTTCAGGTGAAATGAAGGTCATTACAAAGAAAAATGGATATTTACAGGTCTAGTGAAAACTAGATGAGTTAAAAACCAGCAGAGATTTGGCAAATGAAAGTTCACACATAATTAAACATAAATACCAATGGCAAAATTAAATTGGAAAACAAACAAAAGACACCAAAAAGCCAACTTCTAGACAGTTACGGAAATTTAAAGCAAATGAGAGAAGCACAGAGCCAAGATTTTTGAGAACACAACCCATGGAGCTGTTGAGGAATCCCTTTGCTGACCAACCCTGGCAACATTTTCTCTTCACAATTCTAAGCTGAAGATCAAAGAGGATACCAAAGTACGAAAGGATCCTGCAGCTACATAACAAGGAAGAATCAACAACGCTTTGGCAAAAGTAGTTCTTTATCCCTGAGGCACCTCAGGAGCTCACTTAATTAAGAATATAAAAAACCATAATTGGATGAGCAGGTCCATATTGTGAAGAACAATCTGAGGAGATTTTTTTGTTTTGTTTCATACTAGTCCAGTTTCCATTACAGCACTCTCAGAGTTCAGGCAGGCTGCCCTACTTTCATATAAACAATACAGAACAGAAGTTTCTATATCATGTCAGACTATCATATCATTATTATGAGCTAAGATAAGCAACTATGCAGAACTTCTTAGAAGTTACTCAATATTTTGTACTCAGTCAAAATTAGAGAATTAAAGTTACCACAGCAAGTTACTTACTTACTAACCTTGACAGCACTGAGAATTAGCCACTGAAATATCAGCAGTTACATCAACAGTTAAATAGTTACTTCAGTTCGGTAGTCTTAAAAATACAAAGCCTTGGACTTTCTGACCGCTGCAAATACTGCACCTCAAGTCAAAACCACAGTCCTTACAAGATGTAAGTATACGGTATTTAAAATCAAGGTGTCATTTTTGCTTAAATGTCTGTACTCAGTGTAATCCTTGTAATGTCTGTACTCAGTGTAATCCTTGGCACTTCTATTCATGTTCATATATTGCATGTTTAGTAACTGTCATCAACACTGTCTGAATTAGTTAAATATAATACCCTTCAACTGTGATAGTCAGCATGTCTACTAGTTCTGGAGAAGAGGTAAGTGACTTATCATTCCTCTACAGCAGGAGTGAGGAAAAAACAAAATGCCTATTCAGCAGAAATTTGCAGATATCAGCTGTACAAGTTCCATATGTTTGTGCGTTGATATTTACAGAGGATGGTTTAAATGCTTATTCAGAAAAACCCTACCAATTTCTTACTCCTCGTTCTTGCCTGGAATTTTTTGCTGCAAGAATGCAACAGAACAAGAAAGTCTTTTTTTCCCCGCCTCTGGCCAAGCTGAACCGACGAGGTTCTTTTACACTCCATACCAATACTGTTGTAAAAGAGTAAAGGTAAACATAACGAAAGGGGCTACAGAAACAATAAACTGTAAACAGGAATCCTGAGCAGCTGTCACACTGCGTGTCCGTTCATGTTTGGTAGCACTACTGTAACAGGCTTTTCTGGATTCTGCAATGCAATATTACATTAATAAGCTGCATGGGGTGTTTTCAAACAAAGCTCATCAGCGAACAGAATATACTTTAAACTCAGAACCGAGGACTTTGTAAAACTACTGGTGAAGAAATCTTCTTCCTTGTATGTGATACACAACTTACAAAAACAAACACAGAGCCTTAAGGTGTTAGTGCAGAACTTTGTTGGCAGGTGTTGCACACGGTGAAGAGATCACACCCCCACACTCCCCGAACCTCACCGTGGCTAGTGCTGTACAGTAGGACTATAGTGCAACCGTCGCAGTTGGAAATTAAGAAAAGCAACACCTGCCTGGTCTGCAAGTTTCGCATGTAACTCTGGTTTCCTCTTTGAAACCTGGACTTTGCCATTTATTTCATGGGTGTGGAGCTTAATTGGCAAGCACCATTTCTTGGCTACAAGACCCTAGCATGCAAAATAACGTATGCAATCCAAGCCCCTGTAATACTTTTATCATCCACCGACTAGGGAGCCAGTTGCCTGTGCGTGCTGACAAAACCAAGCGCCAACCCATTCTCCCCTGAATTATTTTGCCTAATTCTGCTAGTCCACCCAGCTGCTGGAGGAACAGCTGTCTGGAGTCCAGAATGGCTTCCTGCTTACAGTGGGCAGCCCCTCAATGGCTTGGTTAATATTCTCAATGGTGCAAAAATTACACATCTAATAGGAAAAGCAGACAGCAATTTCCTATGACATTTCATTTCTCAGTCTCAAGCAAATTAACAGAAGAGTTAATAAGGCAGGTAGCTTAACTTTCATGTGGGATAGATGCAAAATCTGAAACTTCTTTTAATTTTTTTTTTATAAGGTAATTTAAAATGAACCCCTACCATTCACTTGTCTATCTTTTTAAAAGGCTTCATAGAATCAGTTAGTTTTAGACTACTGGGTTTTCCTTCAGCTCTCCCCCAGTTTAGATAAATTATATCCATCTGATTTGAAACCTGGTTCTACAAATACATGCTCAAAGGGAGCTTGGAAGCCTGCTAAGCCTAAGCAGCAGGTTCCCTGCATTTACAAGCACCCAGCTGCCTGTTGCAAAGCTGTCAGGCCCCTTCCTCTCAATTTCCTGAGCTCCAAACATCTCGTCAAAGATCTGGATGGTTTGTTCAGGCATCGGTTTGAAGCCATACCCTAACAGTTCACTGAATACTTCCGTACTCTGCTTTTGGAGTTTTGTAGTTTCAGGAAACACACTCATTTCAGATTGACATCACTACCACGAAGCACCCGCTTTTAAAGTCGGACAGTATTGAGCGCACTGATGACACCCTGTGGCATCCTGCTGAACCTTCAAACAGAAAGGGCTTCCAGCAGCTTGGCGTTTATCTTCTTCCAGCCCCAATGCCTGTCCTCACTTCAGACTGGCGGGTCCCAACGAGGTGTTACTTCTGCAGTAAGTCTGGCACAGAGATCTTTAAGTACCAGTGGTAACACAAAAGACTGGTTGAAACTAATTACTATGGGGATAGCAAAAAGGGTCTCAGATTCCAACATGATTTTAAAGCACCTTTAGAATATATAATTCGCATGACTCTAGATTATTTATCCAAGCAATATACATGATGCTTTTTGGTTATAGTGCATTTGAATTGTTACTAAATTCAAGCAAGCACTTCCAGTCTTTCACTTAACTTGCAAGTTACCCACAACAGGAATCAGAAAATTTGTCAGCAATCCTGGATTTCCCATTTACCTCACAGGGTAAAACCTTGCCACTCCAGCAGTTTGCGTCGTAACAGAGGAGTTGGTTGTGACAAGAATAAGTCTTCATAATCAGTATGCTTATACTTATTTTCTTATGCCTTTGAAAGATAGGGTATTTGAATGTAGGTTCAAGAGGATACTCTCAGCAGTCACACTCCCAGGTAGGAGATTTCCTGCAAGCCAGCCAGAGCACCGCAGACCCTTCACATCCTGCTCCATGCTTCACCTACAAAAAACACAGACTTCCTGCCCTAGCAAGCACAGTATGTGCATTTGCATAGTTGAACATTCAGCTGTAGTACAGGAAAAGGGGTAGGGAGGTTTTAAACACAGATCAGCTTCTCAGTTGTGCTTATCTGAAAGGTGCAACTCCATAAGCACAACTTAAAAGGCAGCGTCATAAAGAGTGGGAAGAAAGGGCAAGAGAGCAGAGCAGCTGTTTAAACTAGTACTCTTCCAAGAGAAACGTGCCAAACTAAGCCATGACAACTCTGCCTTGCATTCTCAAATACGTGTTGTTTCTCATCCATCCTATGATCCTTTCAGGAATGTTTTGGTTGGTTTTTTGGTTGGGTTTTGTTTTTTTTTTTCCCCAAGGAAAATTCCACAAGAACTGGAAAAGCTTTAATGCTAAGTGCTACACAGATTAATACAATATCCCAATTAGTAGATTTAATTTTGCTATGATCCAAGGGAATTAACTTCATGAAACCTCTTATGGTGGCACAAAACTTTCCTACAAGCCAGATGAAGGTTCTCTGAGTGTACATCACATATTACATTTTCAGAACTAAGTTACAGTCCCACATTATAGATGCCCAGATCAGTTTGGTGATCTAACTGCAGACTAGATCCATGGAAAAAAAGGGCAGCATCCAGTCAGATAAGCGAGCTGGCCTTACACATCAAACTGTCACATGACTCTAGGATTAATAAAATTAAAGATGGGAACATGCAGTTAGGGACATGAGTCTGGTCACTTGTTTGACCAAATGACATTACTTCTGCGTTAGCTAGAAGTCAGCTGTGAAGTAATACTCTAAATTACAAACACAGTAAACCGTAACAGTCGGAGACTGAAGATTGCTGTAAGCCAGTTCTCCCAGACCGACACATACAGGAGCACATAAATGAGATGTTGTAGGCACAAGCATTCTTCTCAACAGAGGTATCCACAGTACACACCGTTCTTTCATCATTAACCACGTAACAGAAAAACACAGGTTTCCTTGCCTGTTGCAAGTAAACTGTTTGATTCCATTATAGATTATACAGTTCATACCTGCTTTTTTTAAAAGAAACTACTTCAGCACTCCTCAAGCAGCAAGAAGCAGTTCCTATTTTTCCGCCTCTAACGCTCCCTTCTTCTAAGGAGGTCACTTTAGAAGAGAGCAGTTCCAACATCAAAGGTCAGTGCAAGCCACTTCTAATAACCAAAAATCAAACCATTAAATCATCTTGTGTGTTCAGAATCTATTTAAATGTGAATTATGTACCGTGTTGTCCTGGTTGCAGGTGACCACATTGTAAGAAAGCAGCTGGTTTATATTTTGTCAGGGCACCACCTGAACTATACACTGAGTAGAAAGCAGGTAGAACAAAGAATGGTCATGCAAGTTATGCAAACAAAAATATGACACACCTACAATGCCTACTAATAGTTGGCACTCACATACCTCTCCAGAATAAACACACTTTACATCTATTGACACAAAGGTAAAATTCCATTACAGATCACCCTTATGCCCTGATTTCACATTTGGTATCAACAGTGTGAATATCAAATGCTCTGACTTGGATATGTTTCAGACTGAATACATAGACTTATTTTAAGAGGACTGGCTGAATTGGATACTTCCTTATTGAATGCCATGACATTATCCACTATGACACTGAATTCCGGAAATCATTTCATAGTGCTTAGTCCCACAAACATGGAATCATAGAATAGAATCATAGAATCATCTAGGTTGGAAAAGACCTTTAAGATCATCAAGTCCAACCACTAACCTAACCTTGCCATCCCATAACCACTAAACCATGTCCTTAAGCACCTCATCTATCCTTCTTTTAAATACCTCCAGGGACGGGGACTCAACCACCTCCCTGGGCAGCCCATTCCAGTGCCTGACAACCCTTTCTGTGAAGAAATTTTTCCTAATGTCTAACCTAAACCTGCCCTGGCACAACTTTAGACCATTGCCCCTGGTCCTATCGCTTGTTACCAGAGAGAAGAGGCCGACCCCCACCTCACTACAACCTCCTTTCAGGTAGTTGTAGAGGGCAATAAGGTCTCCCCTCAGCCTCCTCTTCTCCAGGCTAAACAACCCCAGTTCCCTCAGACGCTCCTCGTAAGACTTGTGCTCCAGACCCCTCACGAGCTTTGTTGCTCTCCTCTGGACATGTTCCAGCAGCGCAACATCCTTCCTGTAGTGAGGGGCCCAAAACTGAACACAGTATTCGAGGTGCGGCCTCACCAGCGCCGAGTACAGGGGCACAATCACTTCCCTACTCCTGCTGGCCACACTATTCCTGATACAAGCCAGGATGCCATTGGCCTTCTTGGCCACCTGGGCACACTGCTGGCTCATATTCAGCCGGCTGTCAACCAGTACCCCCAGGTCTTTCTCTGCCATGGAGCTTTCCAGCCACTCTTCCCCAAGCCAGTAGCGTTGCATGGGGTTGTTGTGACCAAAGTGAAGGACCCGGCACTTGGCCTTGTAAAGCTCCCAAGAAATCTTTGGGAGCTATCTTTCACTTTCTTAGCATTATTCTCAATAAATTCCAGTTTTATGACCCTTCCCTTGTAATTGCAAAGCCACACAGTAAAAGAGAGAGAGTGAACGTGTGTCTCCTTTTGTGAATCCAAGGAACATTTGAAAGGTGATGCCATAATTTTGACCATTTCTTTTATAGATATTATTAGATAAAACAAACTCATGAAGCTCATATACAATAAATAAAGACCCTTGTTTAATAGTTTCTGTGCATAAATACAGGGTGGGTTTTGCTTATTTCCAAGAGCAGAAATATTTGCTTCTAAGAATGCAGTGATGAAAGACATGCAAAGGATGAAATATTCTGTAACACATTTTAATAAATTCAGTTTCTCTCAAGTATTTATATAAACAACATTTTTCATAATCCTCAACTAACACAGTTTATGGTGCAAGTCCAACACCTAAGACTGAGAGCAACAATCCAGTTGTTACTGAGGCAGCTCTGACCAGGTGAGCCACAAACAGTGTGAAGCTGGCACATCCCTTCAGTTCACCTCTTGCTCACTAAAGATCATCAGCTGATGCAAAATGGAACAAGACGGACCTGAAGCAAACTTCAAACTTATTTTAGACAAACTTCCATTACTCAAATCCACAGGAGATAAGTATGACTAAATGTTATTAATACATATAAATAAGTAAAAAGAGCAAGTACTTTGGATTAATTTTTATAAAGTGCTCCTTGGTTACTAGAGGCACACTATAACAGCAAAGCCTCATTTCTAAGACAGCTAAATCAGCATAATGCCCACCACATGCACATAAATGCTTATCAAATCCTGAATTCACATTAACGCCCAGTAATATGGAATTTGTCTCTAATTAAGGTAGTTATGCTTCTGTACACTATCAAAGTTTGCAAT
This sequence comes from Aramus guarauna, assembly GCA_013400195.1. Taxonomy (NCBI): domain Eukaryota; kingdom Metazoa; phylum Chordata; class Aves; order Gruiformes; family Aramidae; genus Aramus; species Aramus guarauna. The sequence goes on from VXBL01003214.1 coordinate 164,203, forward strand.
TTTCTTAAGCAAAAAAACCACCAAAGAAGATAAGTTGCTTCTCATTTTTTTGCTAACAGAAATATACCGTTAGTACTTAATATTTTACAAATATATCCCTAATTTAAGTAATTTACCAGAGATCAAATACATTTGTGAAAACTACTGTGCAGCTGAATAAGCCTATCTTATCTTTCTAACTGGACTAACATCTGTCTCAGTTATAATTACCATATTAAATTCAGAGACAGCTGTCTAACACTTAAATTACCTATAAAAATTTACAAGTATCAAACATTATTCATGCTTGCAAAATAGCAGCATAAATTTATTCTGGAAATCATAGTAAATTAGTGTCATTCTAAAATGCTGTACCAAATACAGTATTATAATTTCTCCAAGCTTCTACAGGACTTGACACATGCTGCTATAGACTCAAATTAGCCAAGGCCATCTGTAATAATATCCATGATGTCTTCCCTGTTCATTTTGAAGACAAATTTTGATTAGACTCTAAAACTGTTAGGAATCTGCTAGAAACGGGATAATGTCTGGCATCTTTTGAGTCTTGTTTGATCAGGTCTAATCTAGTTTTTCCATGTCTCTCTTTCCCTTCAATTTTCCATTACTAAGTACTTCCACCTCCACACATAGCCTTTTTTTACTTTTTTTTCCTCTTTTTTTTTTTTCTTTTCAAACATTAAGAGTCAGTTTATAACCAAAGCAAGCAGTAAGTAATCCAGTAATCATCACCAGGCTTAGTAACCTCCGGTCAGAGGACTAATTTGCTGGAAGCAAAGCCTCTTTCTTCCAGCTTGCTTTCTAGAGATCAAACCAGCACATACCAGAAGGCTGAGGGGGCCTCAGGCAGCCTGCACCTTCCTCATGGCGGGCAGCGCAGGGGGGTGCTGATCTCCTCTCTGGTGACCAGCGACAGGACACAACGAAATGGGGTGAAGCTGCACCAGGGCAAGTTCAGGTGGGACATTAGGGAAAGGTTCTTCACTGAGAGGGTGGCTGGTCCCTGGAACAGGCTCCCAGGGAAGTGGTCACAGCACTGAGCCTGACAGAGATCAAGGAGAATCTGGACAAGGCTCTCAGTCATATGGTTTAGTTTCAGGTGGTCCTGTGAGGAGCAGGGAGTGGGACTCAGTGATCCTGATGGGTCACTTCCAACTCAAGATATTCTATGATCCCATGAACATATACAGTTCACCTGAACCCAACAAATTTTCTCTCTCGGCTACTTTCTCCAAGAATTAGCATGAGGTCATTATTACCCCACTTAGGTGCTATAGTTCAAGAAAATTTGCACAACCTGCACAACTTAAAAGTTCTTGAAGCTGCTAATGATAAAAGTGCATCAATCATTGCTGTGCAAAGCTGCTTTCTCTAGACAATTCTATATTACTAATTAAAGATAGAAACATTTTCCTATTTAGGTAATATTAAACACACAGAGGAACAAAACACTTCTGTTTCAGTATTGTTTCTTTCACTTTCGGAAATAAAAGATGTCACAGAACTTCTTAAGCAAGGTAGATTATCTATATCCAAGATATTGGTTGTTCTAATACATTCAAAGTTTTCATGTATTCAGAGACGTCAGGCTAGCCCACAGTTGCATAAATCAGGACAGTTATTAAGTGTTGATGGAATACCACAGGACAAAAATAATTCCAAAGTGTATAGTTATAACCAGTCTGTCCTCTAGCAGCATACACATTTACACGCACAGATCTCAGAAGGACAGAAAGAATATATGATTTGGAAGGAAAGAAGCAGCAGAATCTATTCTAGCAGTCTACACAATCTACTTTGCATTCACACCATGTACACATACATGCACATATACACAGATATGTTTATGTATAAACCCAAAGTAACAGGAGAACTGTTGTGGCAATGCCATATTCTTGGCTCTGAAGGACAAAATCATAACAGCTTTCCCTCCACCATCACCCACAACTGTTTACACACCACAACACTTTTCCTGTTGTGCTTCCACCAATTTAGGAACAGAGCCTGTCTCTAAAGAGCCAACACCTTACACCTTCCCTTATTAGTAACAGTAGCCTTAAAAACAGGTCAAAACCAGATTTCACTGTTTACTTAGAGTGGATAACAATTTCTGAAAAAAAAATGATTGCATATACATCTAGCTTTCAAAACTGACACAGCCAAAGTAAGCTGAAGCACAGTAAGCCTGAAGCACAGGAAGAAAAAAAGATACCACTTCCTTTATCAAATGAGTCAGCACACATCCATTTTTTGGTTTTATTTTGGTTTAGGGTTTTGTTTCCTTTGTTTTGTTTTGTTTTGTTTTGTTTTGTTTTTTTTCCACAAGAGACATCTTGAAAGCTGGATGACATATCCTTCACTGTTAAGGACACGGACCACCTGCCCACTTGACTAGTTATGAAGAAAGCAACTAAGAAAGCAACACAAAATCATAGCTGGGTATTGAAACAGACGTAAGGGCAGAACCAAGCAAGCAAAGGATCTGAAGAAGGGAACTTACCAAGGCACAACCATTCTTCAGAGCCAAAACTGACAACATGGGAAGTGTTGTATTTCACTTAAAACATGAAGCACCATCTCCTCTACTCTCAGGTATGATATGGTTAACTACCATAATACTTTTGGTACTGTTAACACAGCTGTTCACTAGATGAAAAACTGTATCTGGCTACGGACTATGCAAGAATGAATGACAATACGTATCCAGCCAAATCTCTAGAAGAGATTTCTTCTAGAAATCCAACCATTTCCGGAAGCAAACACAATTTTGCCTGTTAGGTTCTACTTTTTATTTGATCTGTTTGGCAACTCTTTCATACAACAAAACACAGGCAGCAGCAAAAACATCCATGTCTGTAAGTAGGTAGCTTTTCACAACCTAAAATACTCCAGTAAATGGCACTTTTTTTCTGTTCATTTGTTGGGGGTTAAGCACTTTGGTGGGTGTCTGGCTGGGACAGAGTTAACGTCACCAGGAGCCAGGCCAGGTGAGCCAGGCTGGCCGGGGGCTATTCCATACCGAGTGCTGCTCTGGGATGAGCTGAGTGTCTGGTCAGCCCTCGGATTGGTGAATTGCTTTCCGTTATCACTCATTGTGAGTATCTGTTATCAGTGCTGTTGTTGATGGTTTCCCTCTCCCTTGCTGTCCCAGTAAACTGTCCTTACCCCAACCCACGAGGCTTTTGCCTTTGTTTGTCCGGTCTTCTCCCCACCCGGCCGGGGAGGGGTGAGCGAGGGCCAAGTGGTGCTCGGCTGGGGCTAAACCAGGTCTGTGGGACACACACGCGCTAACAGAATGAACACTACCTGACTTGAAAAGTGGAAAATGTCTTTAGTCAATTATTATTTTAAAATATTCAAACAAAATCCAAAATATTGTGTGAGCTCATGATACATTACTGCAATGGAGAATGAGGTATCAGCTTTTTCCAGGCAGGTAAAGAGATGGAGAAAAAGCTGGAGAAGCAAGACAGTGAAATGCAGCATTTTTATAACTACACAAGATAAAATATTTAATGATTTCCTGTGCAGTAGTAGCAAGATTTTGTTCAGAATAAAAGGGAAACTTACTGTTTTCCCCTCATAACATGGAAGCTATTTAGCACTTCTTAAGTTCATGGACAAAAAATTGGAGCATGTCTCATTTCTCTCACCAAATGTATGTGGTTTAAAGATGGTTTAACTGTACTTTTAGAGCTGTACCTCTACGTGTTAAGTAATCCAATACTAAAATGTAAGTAAAAACCCACCAATAACAACATATTTATAAAACCTATGGGTTTGCTCTTAAAAAACCCCCTCACTGCCTTTCAGCATTCGTTTCAGTTCTCCTACGGGCAAGACCCATTTCGCAGCGAGGCCAGAGCTCGGCGGGGGCATGGCAGGGACACGCCAAGGGCTCTCCCTGGGCACACCGGTCTGCAGAAGCCGTAAATGTCCGCTACACAACAGCTTTAGACTCCACATAAAAATGCAACTGCAGTCCCAGCCGACGGCGCGCACAAGGCTGGCTCAGCCGGCCCGGCTGCCGTTCGTCCGCCCGCCCGCCCGTCCGCTCAGCCTGGGGAGGCCGGAGGTGCCCCGGCCCTGCTGCTGCCTTGCCGCGGGGGCCAGACGAGGCCAGTGAAGCCTCACCACGGCTGTGGGGGCNCGCGGGCCCGCTCCGCCCTCTGCTGCTGTCGCGTTGTGCGGCGTCCCGCTGCGCTGCCGGAGCGGGCCGAGGGGCGCGGGCTCCGGGGCGGCTGCTGAGCGCTGCCCTTGTCTTCCCCCTCCCAAAAAGAGTCTCGCCCCCGGAGCAGCGCGGTCGGTGCTGATCCGGGGCTCCGTCTGGAGGCTCTGCCCGGAGACTCTTCTGTGGAGGAGGGCGTCTGAGGCCTGAAACGTGTACCTGCGTGCTGACAAGTTGTGCTTTTGGTGTATGGCTTGTTTGCACACGGAGTGTGCAGAATTGGGTTTGAAACGCCCAACTGTAGCCATGAATGCCCTTAATTTAGTCGTGAAAGGTGTGGTCTGACAGGAGAAGGGGCCTGTGTAAATGTTGTGTTATTCAGCTGCTGTCGTAGCCCCAAGGATGGATAAAACCACAAGAAGTGACAAGAGAGAGGAGCAAGGCTCTTGTTGAGTGCTTTTCAGTGCTAAGGAGGCCTTGTATTCTTCCTTCAGATACCTTCTTAGCAAAGGGCTCTGCCGCTCTGGAGAAACTGAAGGACCTCTGTAACAAAGGGAGAGAACATCCTTCCACGCTTTTGCAGCTTTATACGCAGGTAGTATATTTAAAGCATTAAGAACTCCCTCTCTATAAAATCTGTTGTGTAGGGTATGGCAGAGGGTTAGGTGTAGGGAAGAGGGTATGGCAGAAAGGGATCTCTGTTACTTGTGTGCGGTGAACATCTGTGCGGTACAGGGCTGCTTTTGTCTGGATTAGAAGATAACTTACAGTCAATAATGGTTCTGCTGCTACTGTAAGGACAGAAAGGGTTTTGAATTTACATTCACTGTCAGCAATCTTAGAGTTTTTTAACTTTTTTTAACTTGCAACTTTTGTAAATTAAAATGTTAAAAATTACCTTAAAATTGTAATGTTTTATAAACTGTAGCAAGTTTGCATGTTACTGCACACCACCGTTTGATTATTTTGTTGGTAGCATTTTTACGTTGTGTATCTTCTTGTTTTCACAGGCCGTCTTAGACATTACTTACTTTGAGGAAAACCAGCTTGTGGATGAAGATTTCCCAGAAGAATCTTCCTTGCAAAAAGTTAAAGAACTTACTTATATTCTTTCAGAACCAGAAGATCTACTGAGGGAATGCAACATAAATGAAGAAGTGAGTACTAATGTTATTCAGCCAGAGAATTAATTGTTTCATTATTAAAAATAAAAAATAAAAAATTGAAACGGGATAGTAGTATTTGTCATGGGCAGAATTTAAGATATTTTGAAAAATTTTCAAGTCTTAGTTGTATTTAAATAGTGATTCTGGAAAATACTTTTTGAAATAGCTTGTTACATGCTCAGAATTTTTCTTGCTAACATTTCAGGATTCCTTGTGCCTTTGGCCATTTAAATCCAAAGTATTAGGCTTGTGTCTGTGACCATTGCTGTTAAGTACAGCCTCTAAAGTTAGAGACTTAATATCATGCTGTTTGCGTGAGTGTGTATATGAGTAGTTGAGATGGTTTACTTTTGCATTAGCCCAGTTTGTTGGATTTTATTTCAGCCCATCAAGATCCTTGGTGCAGAGTTGTTAGAGTGTCTTTACTGGAGAAAAGGAGCCCTGCTTTACATGTATTGTCATACAGCAAAAGAAAGGAGTGAATGGCTGCAAGAAAACATTGCCATATTTAAAAAGGTAAAGAAGATTAAAAGGTTCAATGAGCATGTGAATACAGTTTTGAAGTTTCACACTTTGTTTTTTAAAATACAGCTTCTTTTTTCCCCCTTTTAAATAGGGTTTTGGGAAATTCATAGCAAGAAGTATTTCTGGCTACCATTAAATTAATCAGAACTTATCTAAAGGTTTTTTTTTTCCTCATTTTTTAACTGTACTCAGTGTCTTACTGATGGAGTTCGTTACTTGATGAAGATGCTTAGCTTTAGATGCCCTCTTCAACTAAATGAAGATGTCTCACTTCAAGATAAAGACACAGCTAGATTACTCAGTGAAGGTAAAAAAGAAAACAAACCTCCAAAAACCCCACAACCTCCACTGCATGAAATGCTCTATTGCCTATTTTGTTGTTTGTATTCAAAAAATGTCACTTTTTACATAAAAAATAGACAGATAAGCAGGCAGTAGGGCTCCCCCCACCCCTTCTTTTTGACCCATGGATTTTAGTAGGTAGCAGTGCTCATTGTCTCGATGTTTTTGAGTGCACTGGAGGAAAGTGGATTGAGGCAACGGGTGTTGTATGCACAGCACATGGTTTACAACCATCCAGTTGTCAACTGACATATGTTGAAAGCACAAACATGACTGCAAGAGAGTGCTAGATGTTCCCATGTTGGTCTTCCTGTTTAGATGTAGGAGAACACAGATAGGAACACAGAATTACTGACCTCACACAGGTAGAAAGTACATGCAGAGTTGGTTAGATTTGGCACATTTTTATTCTGTCCTCACTTTATGTTAAAGTTGCATTACTATAGTACATTTACCTGAGGATCCGAGGCTGCATCAGGGTGATGCAGGTAGGGTGATGCAGCAGGAGGGGATTTGTGATGCAAAACCGCTGGTCCCGAGGCCATGATGTCCATGTTGTACACACTCCAAAGTAGCTCTGCTCTGGCTATGGGCGCACGGAGCACCTTCGTGATTAATTTCTGAAAGTGGCACTGCGCCAGTTCAGCTCCACAACACAAAGCCAAGTTCAGTAACTGATTTGTAGATTTATGTAGCAGGATTTTTTTTTTTTCCTTTCGGTGTCTGGCTTTCTATTCAAATACTAAAGCTGCTGCTGGTTAACCTCAGTTAAGATGATGCTCAAACAGCATCTGCTTTTAGGCTTAAATTGTGGGAGGCACAGAAGTTTTCTGAAATAAATATGCATAATCATCCCTGTGGTTAATGGATTGTGAAGAAATACTGAAAGTCTCTAGGATAAATAGGCAAACACAATTATCAGAATAATATTTATGTGGCAGTCTTAAAGATTTTAGCAGCATGGAGGGGCAAATTGGATAGAGTAATGAGCAAAGCCTTGATCCAAGTTCTCTTCTTGGCAGTGTCAGTTATCTCATGGTTAAAATTTGGTTTTTTGCTGTTCCTCTTTGATAGGCTTATACTGCCTTTCTGGAATTTTTCTCCAGTGTTACTGAAAAATAAGTATCGGAATTAACAAGCTGTTGTACTTGCTTAGAACAATAGAGTACTTGACCTAAATTATTTTTGCAGGTATATTTAGTGACACTCACTTACTGGCGATCATGTACAGTGGAGAAATGTGCTTCTGGGGACTGCGACACTGTGGAGAAGGGAAGCAGGAAAGCCTTGAGACAATAGATCCTGTCTCTAACAGTGACCTGGGCTGCAGATCACAGAGCGTGTCACTGGATTTCCGAGAAACAGGCAAAAACATGTTAACGAAGTATGTGGCTGTATGTGAGGGACCTTTAANCCATCTTCCGACCGGGACCCACTCACCGGCAGCGCCTGCAAAGCGCTCACCTCCACCGCGTCCTCCGGGAGCGTTGGACGCGGGGGAACCGCGAACGCGGCGGTACCGCCGCGTTCGCGGTTCCCCCGCGTCCAACGCTCCCGGAGGACGCGGTGGAGGTGAGCGCTTTGCAGGCGCTGCCGGTGAGTGGGTCCCGGTCGGAAGATGGGCGGGTAAAGTTCGGCATCCCACCTCTTACATGTTCACTGCTCAATTCCAGTGTCGTTAAACCGGTGCTCTCGACGGTTTTCAGATCGACGTGCAGCTGAATATCATGTCCTTCCTGTCGCCCCAAGATTTGTGCCATTTGGGAAGCACGAGTTGTTATTGGAGGGCGGCTGTGCAAGATCCGTTGTTGTGGAGGTATTTTCTCCTGAGGGATCTCCCCTTTTGGACATCCGTTGATTGGAAATCACTCCCAGATGTGGAGGTTTTTAATAAAGCCTTTTCAGACGTCAGCGATAATGCGCTGTACGATTACATGGCAGTGTAAGTATCTTCATATTCTCTTGGAAAACTTAACAGTCTCTCTAAAGCAGTAATATTCAGCCCACAGGCATGTTTCATATTTACAGCAGTAAAGCTGTGCTTAAATGTTGATATGTCTCAAATCCATTGTTTGTTTTGGAAATACAATTTCCTGTTCTTTGACAGTTTGGTCAGCTCTTTTGGTATGGAATTCAACAAGAATGTGAAAAGTTGTAAAAAAAAAAATCAAAGATAACGTTACAAAAAATTACAGCTTTTGCAAACTGCATGTCTACTCTGCCGCAGAAATACAGTCATCTTGGAAACTCTGCATACTGTTAATCTTGGTAAAAATGTCTTCTCAGTACAAATTATTTCTTATTTTAATAAAAGTACTAAGAACTCTTCAAACCACAGCGAATTGAATGAATCTTTAATTTTTTCATCTTATCTAGAAGACCTAGGACAACAAAAGAAGATTTTTTTGAATGTGCACAGAATAACAAGTAGTGTTGCTTTAGCTCTGATGGTCAAATGCTACAAGACAAAAACTGTGTTTTCACTTAGTGCAGTTGAAAAGCATAGCAACACTAATAATGTGTTTGGGTGACTGAGAACTCTTAAGACAAGCAGATTATTCTGTGTTTGTTTTTTAAACTCCATTCAATTCCCTTAATTAATTTGCAGTATTTTTTTCTTTTTAATTTGCAGTTAAATTTTCCAAAGATGATTTCGCAAAACTGTAGTTTCATGATAAGTACACTAACCTCTGCAATCTCTGTGCACTTCGTCCCCACTTTACTGATGGGAAAGATGCGCCCAGAATTTGAAGTGCAAAATATCTACTGATTTTGAACATTGGATTTAAATCTCGTTAGGACTGAATACTTCAGAGCACCACCTATTTGAAACCACCTGTCACTGATTTCCATGTGAACGCTTAACGGTTTTGCTGATCTCAACCGAACCCTCTTAGTTTGGGTGTAGAGGAGCACAGATTTAATGTTTCCTTGAAGTGATTTGTCCAGCAGCAGCCTACCGTGACCACAGAAGGAAAGACTGAAACTGCTTTTCTAGGATGTCTGGCACTTTTATGATAGTTATTTCTTTCCCTTGATTACCATAGTCTTTTCATGCCTTCTAGCTTCTGTGTCAAATGAGCACATAAGCTTGCAGACACCACCTGTCTCCTTTCACAACATGCATTCTCTGTGCCCACAGGGTAAATGGTCCTTTTCAGGTGGTTACCTGTTTCGTGCTTAAGAAACACAAAAGCGTTCTAGTTAAGGTTTGAAATGCACTCAAAAGTCTCGTATTTTTTACACTGTATGTGACTCATCACCTTTGATGTGATTTTACCAATATTGTGTGTTCTTTGAGCATGGGGGAATTTGTAATACTATTTTATTTTTTTACCATAAACTAAAAGATCCATAGATAGAAGTGTGCTAAGGTCCAGAAAGTCAGTATTTGTACTTCAGAAGGACTGCATTTACCTGCTTTGTACGGGTGCTCGAAACCATAGGTTTGGAACTTTATAATTTTTGACTTGTGCTTGAGTTGTACCAGTAATGAAACATGAGAAGTGTGGGACCTAAATCAATTTATGATGTTTGATTAATACCTCTTTTGTACTTTGTGTTTAATTTCTAGTTGCATCTATTTTACACAGATATAAAAAAAGTTGTCCTCAGAGTAGAAGAAGTTTGAAATCAAGCCGTCCCCGGTATGGGGCCGTGACTTCCTTTTTGCAATCACTGGTCACTCAGGCAGAACCTCGCTTTGCTATGTTTGGACCGGGCTTGGAAGAGCTGGACGACTCTTTAGTGCANCTTTCGGTGTCTGGCTTTCTATTCAAATACTAAAGCTGCTGCTGGTTAACCTCAGTTAAGATGATGCTCAAACAGCATCTGCTTTTAGGCTTAAATTGTGGGAGGCACAGAAGTTTTCTGAAATAAATATGCATAATCATCCCTGTGGTTAATGGATTGTGAAGAAATACTGAAAGTCTCTAGGATAAATAGGCAAACACAATTATCAGAATAATATTTATGTGGCAGTCTTAAAGATTTTAGCAGCATGGAGGGGCAAATTGGATAGAGTAATGAGCAAAGCCTTGATCCAAGTTCTCTTCTTGGCAGTGTCAGTTATCTCATGGTTAAAATTTGGTTTTTTGCTGTTCCTCTTTGATAGGCTTATACTGCCTTTCTGGAATTTTTCTCCAGTGTTACTGAAAAATAAGTATCGGAATTAACAAGCTGTTGTACTTGCTTAGAACAATAGAGTACTTGACCTAAATTATTTTTGCAGGTATATTTAGTGACACTCACTTACTGGCGATCATGTACAGTGGAGAAATGTGCTTCTGGGGACTGCGACACTGTGGAGAAGGGAAGCAGGAAAGCCTTGAGACAATAGATCCTGTCTCTAACAGTGACCTGGGCTGCAGATCACAGAGCGTGTCACTGGATTTCCGAGAAACAGGCAAAAACATGTTAACGAAGTATGTGGCTGTATGTGAGGGACCTTTAAAAGGACAAGGGTGGAACACAACAACTGCAAAGCAAATGTTGTGTTACTTTGTGAAATCCCGCAACTAAAACACACTGCTTTGGCTGTGCTGGAAGAAACTTTGTGTCCGAAGAGCACGCTTAGGGAGTTGGTCTCTTGCTTCTTTTTATCAAAATGTACACTTTTCTTGCATTAAAAACATCCATTCAAAGAGCCGGACTACACGTCCAACGTCTAATCAAGTACTTTGG